>JAOUZG010035502.1:880256-894365 GCA_026289955.1 Argiope argentata | reverse complement strand
AGAGTCTCGACGCAGTGAGTGTGTTCGTGTTTTGATGAGAACTCTGAGTTATTTTTAATTGGTATAAGCCGTGAATAATTTTAGAGAGTCTCGACACAGTGAGTGTGTGCAGTGAATAATTTAAGCCGTGAATATAAGCCGTGGTATAAACCGTGAATAATATTAGAGAGTCTCAACGCAGTGAATGTGTACGGGTTTTGATGAGAACTCTGAGTTATTTTTAATTGGTATAAGCACTAAAATATAATCCACAAATGTAAATAACATATTAAATTCCAACACATGTATATACCATTAACAATAATCTCTAAAAAGAAAATGTGAAAATATTCCTGTCTGGCGTGCATAGTAATCACAATATTCGCATTAGCAAAAAAATCGTATGTTCTTACTTTAAACTCCCTCTACCTAATTTCTTGTTTTTATTTTTGTTTTTTAATATATTTATCTTTTCTATCAAAAACGAAATGCTGAGTTTTTAGTTCAATATTAAGATTTATAAAAATACAAAATGATGAATGCTGTAATGCAGATTTATTTCTTCTTTTATTATACGAGTGCCACTAAAATTTTCAAAATAAAATAAACTTTACTTTCATGAAAATGGCATAAACTTAAAGAATTTTTTACTTGTGTTTGATTACTAAAACTCATAAATTTTAAGTATATAGCATAGTTCTGCTTCATTTCAAAAGTTTCTAACAGAAAGAAATTATATTAGAGGTAAATTTGCCATTAATTTATCTATGCAGGTTTCCAATGCAGAAATATAAAGAAAATTGCTATTTGAGAAAGAGAAATGTATTCAGATTTTTATGTCTCTATATACTATATTCGAATTTAATGAGGTACTCCAATTTGAACAGTATTCATATTTCGTAAACAAATTTGATCATGTCCTATTTTTGAAACTACTTTTGTGAGAAAGGAAGTGAAGACATACACAAACAAATTATAATAAGTTGTGCTCCCAATTTTGTGCTCGTAAAGAGAAAATAACATTTATATAACTGTGCTTGCAAAAAGAAAAGACATATTATATCGAAGATAAACCACAGACTAAAAATTAAAAAAATTTGAAGATTTGGATAAAACTCAAATATGTAAGAATCTGAATTCACCAACATGGTTATAACTGTAATCTTAATAGATTCATTAATTTATAATTCATAATTAATTAAATACAAATTACTATATAATTATAATTATTTTACTGTAATTCCTAAAACAGTTCCAATTGTAAATCTTATCATAGAGATACTCCTTAATAATAATAAAAATTACTCTTTAATAACTAGAGTACTTACTATAAGTTACTCTTTAATAAAAAAATGATAATATATTAAAATATTAATTTAAGAATTCTTGATTTTCTAGTTTTTTTTTAATTATATTTACACCTAATTGATTTAATTTGATATTTTTCAAATAAATTTAATTGTTTTTGCATACAATGAATTAAGCTAATTTGACTTAATATTTGCACTCTTACATCAAACTTTAATTTCTGTTATAACATTTTTTTGTTTATTTATAAAAAATAAACACTAGTAGTATATTAAATATTCTTAAAAGAATCATTATGCCCTTTCTTACATTTCAAAAATTTCTAACAAAAAATTGATTTTGGCTCAAAAACGCTTTAGTTATTCAAAAATGGATACATATTATTATAAAGAATAAAAATGTTCCTTAAACAGTTAAGGAGAAGTAAAAGGAATAGGAGGAATATCGGAATTCATAGTAGGAAGCTACTCCACTATCGATTACAATTTTCTATAAACGAATAAAAATCAAACATTTACATGCTGAATTTATTTATAATTTGAAACTTCCATTAGACTTTAGTTTTTATTGCCTGCAAACAGTAATGTAAAACAAGTAAATTTAAATAAAGAAAATGTATAGAAGCACATCAAATTATCGATAGTAGATACTAGTCTTGCATCTTGAACCACATCCTCTTACGCCTTATATAGCTCTGAAGAAAATGCTTTCAGCCTCCCCAAAGTTTTAAAAGATCTCACATTTTATAAGTTTGAAATCTGTTTATATTGATTTTTTTATAATGGTTTTCTGATGGATAATTTGACATGCGCATTTTCATAAATAATTTCAAACATTCTTTTCAAATAATTTTTATTTTATTTTAAAACTGATAGACATTTTCATTATTGTTTCTGGTTAGCTATAATATAGTTCAAAGAACTAAATGTTTATTTTTAGAATCTGTGATTTGAATATCAGTTTCTTTTTTAAAAAAGTAAACTTATAAACGCATCTTGATGTAGTTATTTTTAAATATATTAAGTTATATATAATCCTCTGATATTTCCCTTTTTAATGATTTAAAACAATCCTCAAAACTGAGAATACATTATAGAACAATCAAAATTCTATTCCAAAATTGAAATTTTCCATGCTATAAACTAAGTTCTTTAATATCTTTTAGTATTTGAATATAAAAAGTAAAGTAAAATTTGGAATTTATTCAAATTCTTATATATATCGTATATTTTCCTTTGTGAACTGCCTAATACAATATATATAATCTATATTAATAAAAATGAATTGCCAAATGTGTTACTAAAAGCAAAACTCGAAAACGGCTCCACCAATTCAGCTTTTTTTTTAGTTAAGGCATGAGGAAGGTTTCTATAGATAGAAGAAAAACGGAAAAACTGCGAGGAAAATAGTAAAAATGACATTTTCTTACTTTTCCCCCAAAAATTTTAATTTCTCCAGCGCCGAATGAATAAGACTTCAGTTTTTTTCCCCACCCTAATACGGTTGGGATTAACATGTTTTCTACTGATTATTTCAAATGATTCTTTTTTTTAATGTTTGTTACATTTCAAATTAAACATTATTAATTCATCGATCTTTCGGATTCGTTCTTAATTATATTTGATTTAAAATAAAACAGAATAAAGGAAACTAAAAATGTCTAATCTGTGTTGCGTTACCTCAACTGGCGTAGAAAATTCATGCATGAGCAACGTGTTATAATTGTTGGCAGCTGTGTTTGGATTTCAATTAAAAAGTTAAAAAATGTGTGTTTAATTTAGCTGTACCTATCTCAATTTCGATCGATAAATAAAATAGACTTGATTTGATTTGAAAGAAAAACTGTCTTGATTTGCGGTTTTTCCTTATTTCATGTTCGCACAATAAAAAAATTGTTTTTAGGTTAGTTGGGTGCTTTTCCATGCGTACGAAGTCACGGGTAAAAACTAGTATAAAATATAGTTCAAACAATCTAAAATATTAGCCAACTCTAATTTAAAATGGTAAACGCACGAAACTGTAAGCAAGTAATCTTATTGCTTTTTTGTTTGTTTTGTTTAGCAATATCTAAATTCTTAAATTCTTTATATTCAATGAATAAACAGCAAAATATACTGAACAGAAAACCAGAATAATCGCTTAATTTTTCATACATCGCTGATTTTGATTTGCTAATGCAAGAATTATCTGTTTCTTTTGTGGCGCATTGGAAAACCATCTAAAATTCCTCTAAATATTCAAAAGAGTAAATCTCCTTCAAAAGAAGAGCATTTGTTTAATCTGATAAAACCAGCACTAAACGGTATAAATATTTTCATTATTTTTCGAATGAGATGGGCCAAATAAATAATGACTGCCACTTTGAAAGCCTTTTTTCGCATAAATTCCCATTAATCAAGGAGGTAAAGCCTTATTTCCCTATGTTTGGATTACCATTTGCGACACCTCGAATAAATATACCAGTGCATTTAAAAAACCGTTTCCAAATTAAGGTTAGCTAAAGGATTTCGTCACTGTAAAGGAGAAATGTTATTCAAAAGAGCTTAGGAGATACATTTGTTTAATTTAGGAAGGAAGTATTTTTACATCGGATTGCATGGATTTTCGAAGCATGGATAAATTGCATTTTCGAATCGAATGGAGATAGTTCTAAGATATTCTTAAAGCATGGCCATTATTTTGAATGGTTTAAGCACTTTTTAAAAATGCCATTTGCATATATATGTATCTGAAGAGGGACTTTGCACTTATAAAATGAATTATTCAGAAGCTTATAGTGACTTTTGGAATGGGTTCAGCTTCAAAAAAACTTTATTTTGTGATGCATTTGTAATATGTTTTAATGTATTATTTTCAGTAAGTTTTTTTTTATCTATTTAGCATTAACAAGAGATTTTATGTAAGAATTTACAGATTATAATATTTGTTTTCTGTATTAATAAGATTTACAACTCCTTTTGGTTAATTTTTATACGACATAAATTTGATTACTCCTTGTAATATAAATATTAAATTTTTAATGATTTTTCAGGTTCCATGTTTTTATGAATTAAGAATATGAAACTTCTGCCACACTCTCATCTTGGAGGTATTTTGGAAGAAGAAATGCTGCCATGGACACCTTTCTAATAAAGAAAACATACATTTTCTATCTGGATAAAAATTTAGCTTTTAAACAATTACAAAAAAAAATTATTGCATCTGTTTTTAGTCATTTAATTACATTGCTATTTACACATTCTTTTATTTGCAGATTAATTAGATATTTAATTTAGTTTCTCGATTCTGCACTACTAAAATAATTGAAGAATATCTGAGAAGTATTTAGCATTTTGTAGAAAATGTATCTGTATGTATGTATGTATGTAATGTATATAAATGTATCAATGTAAACGTATATGTAATGTATATAAATATATAAATATAAATGTATATGTAATGAATATGAATGTATCAATGTAAATGTATATGTAATGTATATAAATGTGTAAATGTGTATGTAATGAATATAAATGTATATGCAACGAATATAAATGTATAAATGTAAATGTGTATGTAATGTAGATAAATGCAGAAATATAAATGTATATGTAATGTATTAAATGTATAAATGTAAATGTGCAATTAATGTACATAAATGCATCAATGTAAATGTATATGTAATGTATTAAATGTATAAATGTAAATGTGCAATTAATGTACATAAATGCATCAATGTAAATGTATATGTAATTTATAATGTTTAATGAAAATGTATTTGGTATAAAACGTATCTACAAAAAAACAATAACTATAGCATCTTCAAATCAGGGATGCATTAATGAAAACATTATAAGAATGCCGTAGAGCACTTTAATGTATAACAGATTTATTTTCACTGTTTAAAATCTAAAATTAAATTTGCAAAAATATTAGCTGAAAATAGAATACAATTCAATATTTTGCAAGATATCTTTAACAAAATATTTCATGAATATTCAAAAATGTTTCTCAAGTACAAAATGTAAGACAGAATTATTCTTGCAAATAATTTGTTTTTGCTGATTAACAGAGGGTTTTTGCAAAGTATAAAATTAATTCGACATTCATCATTCAATCTTTTATTTTACTTCAATTTTGAGTATTTTTATATTTACCAGATAAACGTTCACAACATGTTTATTTTCATTAAACTGAAATTAAATATCGGCCAAATTTCATAAAAGTACTGTAAGGCATGCCAATTTCAGTAATTCAGCTCACCGTTTTTTAGCAATTTCGTTTCCCTAACGGCGAGTAGGACATAAGAGCACGGAGTAAGGGAGAAATCGGTCTGAAACCGAGGAAAAGAAACTGTGAAAGTGTTTGTGTTCCTTTTCTTATTTTGTGTCTTACTTTTGTGTTTGACCTCTAACAGTATGTGAATAAAAATTTGGAACTAAATTTTGAAGTGGACACTGTCTCTACTATTCACACTAAAGAAATCCCACACAAAAAGAGGTTTCTAAGATAGTTTATCACATGAGATTACAAGCACTTTCCTATGTTGCACAACTTCATAGTATTGTTGCACAACTTTATGGTGCAACACAATAATTTTCCGATGTAGCACAGCTTTATAGTAATGTTGCACATAATAATTTTCCGATGTTGTACAACTCCAATGTTTTACTTTTATGTAAATCGTATAGTTGAAATTCAACCTACAAATTTCCAAATTCCAAAACCTGGTGACATAAAATGTTCCGCCAATAGTTTGCTTCAAATAACCAAAAAGAAGTATTAAACCTCTATCCTTAGTTTTCATAGCACACTGCTGAACGACATGAATTATTTAGACACAATGAATCAAGTAAACAATTATTAATAATTTTATTTTTTATTAAACCCTTTGAAACAACGGATAAAAGATAAATTTTACAAAAAAACATATTTAAAAACAAACAAGGTGAATTTACAAAAACAGTTACTATCACTGCTGCAGCAGCAATCATTGTAAATCCTTCCACCATTAACTGGTCCACACAAACCATCAGACGGCTGATCCAGTTTAATTGCTTCGTATAATCAACAGTAATTCTTGTTTCTGCAATTGAAACGCAATTTGGCTTGTCTGAATCGATTTTGAACACCGTTGCCAATTTAAAGGATGTAACTCTTCCAGTGTAAGAAAATCATTCAGATTGCCAGAATCATTCAGAATACATATGATTTCGAATATTTACATACATAAAAAAATATTTTTTGCATAATAGATTGAATTTCACACTGTGAAAAGATACTTTAATTAAGTTTTATAAAAATAAATATATACAGGAAATTTTTTATTTTAAATTTTATTTTCAGCTGCTAGACTTCTAATTTATCTACTTAGATGCTCAGAAACATTCAGAATTATAAACAAAAAATTATAAAAGAATTATACCACTAACAATTTGAAACAACAAAAATACTTCACTTTTTTACAAAAATAAAAACAGATTCACAACCATACAAGGTAAATTTCCAAAAACAGTTAATACCACTGTTGCAGCAGCAATCATTGTAAATCCTTACGCCATTAAATGATCCACACAAATCATCAAATGACTGTTCCAGTTTAATTGCTTCATACAGTCAACAGTAATTTTTGTTTCTGCAATTGAAAAGCAATTTGGCTAGTTTGAATTGATCTTGAACACCAACACCAATTTAAAGGAAGTAACTCTTTTAATTTAAGATAATCATTCAGATTGCCATGCTAAGAAATTTTGTCTTTAAAATAAAACAAATTCATGGACATAAAAAAATGCTTGGAAGACAAGCAAAGTTCTTGGGCTAAAATCAAAACTAAAATTCTTTCACTTAATTTTAAATATAATGTTTTTACTTTTTCTTTTAAAGTACTCAAATACTGATTAACTGATTTTTTTCGTAAAATCAAAACGTCAATAACTTAATAGTAGCTTGTCGTTTTCAATAAAAAAATGATGGTTTAAAATGTAAAAATATTATGAAATAAAAAGTTTCTTTAAGATTTAAATAGTCTTACATACAAAAATTAAATACTAAGCTAAGAGGAATGACAGCAAAAAGACAGAAATTTTCTTAGGGAGGATGCCAAAAAGCAGTAAAAAAATTATTCACGCTTTAGAAATATTTTTAAAAATACTTTTTTTGTTTCGAAATTTTTCTATAGTTCATTAAATTTTTAAACTATACTATGGATACAAATTTTATCAGAGACTGTTTTAGAAAATACAAGCTCAACAATTACTTTTAAATTAAGTCCATAGAAGCCAATTTTTTCCACTTTTTTAAGAAGTGAAAATTCAAAAGGAATAATCTTTACGTTACAAACACGTTTTTTTAAAAAATATCTTCGATATTTTTATTTAAATTTTTAAATATTTCTTTTAAAAATAATTTCTAAAATAAATAATATCAGAAATTTAATCCATGTGGCATTCTTATATTCTACTGAACTTAAATATGGGTCCAAAAAAGGCGTGTTAAATTAGTAATTTTACTCCAATAGAGCTTAACTATTTTATGACAACAATTTTTTTAGTTTGTATAAAAAATTATAAATCATTCAAAAGAGTAAAACACACTCAATACATTTTTTAATATTTAATCATCCTCAGTAAATATATTACACATCTTATTCTGAAATTCTTTGTTCTGTGACATTCTTTTGGTTTGATACAAAAAATGTGCATAATTAGATTTTTTAAATTCTTATATGCAATTATAATTATATAGAAGCATATGCAGTTATATGACTGAATTTTTTAGTTACAAAATTCTAGAAAATCTTCAAATGTAGATGTCAATACTTTAATACGTAAGCTGTAGTCCAAATATGTATTTTAATTACTGTATAATGATTTTTTTCAGTCTGTATTCCTTCCCAATATATTAAAAACAAAGTATGCTTAATTTATAATAATATTATCATATTTATCCATGTCATTAATATGTTTTTTAAGATATTGTTTTTCATTAACAGCAAAAGTTGATGGCTCATGCTAAGTTCATCGACTTAAAATCTTTCCTTTTTTTCAAAATATATACAAAATATATTAAAATTTTAAAATATTGCCCATATTTTAAAATTTCAGCTCCTATTTTTGAAGCATTGCTTTTCTATTTGTTGGGAATATTTTTAGAAATCAACATAAAATAATAACACAAAACTCAACAATATTTTTTAGCAAAACTAGAACATTAATATATGAGACCCATCTTTCATTAATATATGAGACCATAATTTCTAAATCTACCTTACTACAGAATTATCATTTTCTTCATAATGTCATAGAAAAGTGTCTCAGAAATGTCATAAAAATCCTAATTTCAAGGATAATATATTTAAAAGAAGTATAATAAAACTCCTTTTTGTGCTTATATCTTTAAAAAAATCGTGTCATAAAAATTATCATTTTTTTAATCAACTGCCTAAGAAAGTGTTTTCATTTAAAACGTGAGTTAACTTCCATCCCTATCAATAAATGTACATTTATTTTAATAATTGAAATGCGCAAACCTATTATCGACATAAACACCACTTTTTTGAAATTTCAATACAAACTTAAAACAAACATATTTACAGAATAAAAAATTATTTATCTTCAAACCATAAATGAAGCATCCCCATTTTCACTAGTTTTATATAATTTAATATTAATGATTCTGAAAAACTTTAAATAGTCAAACAAAATTATAAAAAAAAAGTTGGAATGTAATTCTAAAGCTTTGATAAAATTCTGCAAGATCGAATTTATGTTTACTGAAATTGTGTTATGACATAAACTCAAACTGGTATCAAAACATAATATAACGAGATTGTGAAGTTTTCTAAAATATTAATGGATACGTTTGACAGCTAATGAATTTGTAAAGGCTGTGATAATAACTTGTCTTCATGTCAAAATATCTGATTAATCCAGACTAATTCAAATTCTATTAAAATAAAATTCAGGTCAAGATTTCCAATTTTCAATGATATATTGTTAATAGAATTCTATAAATGAAAATTTGAATATTTATTATTAAACTTTAATTAATATCAACTAATATGATATTCATATTATTCCAAAATGGCTGGTTACATTTCATATTAAAGCTACTTTATTTTTCAGAATTAGTTTTAATGAACATTTATATTACTTAAAGAAATATTACTCTGAAATTCTGTCTCTAAAACTACATCTAAAACTTATTTTAAAACTTTAATACTTCATCGAGAATAAATTTTTCTGAAGAGTGTTTCAATTTAAAAAAATCTCTAATCTCTCTCAAATCTACATGAAATTTTAAAAAATGAAATTTTGTTATAATTTTCATTCTGGGTTCCAGAACAAAGCTCATCAGAACAAATCAGAGAAAAAAGTAATAGAAAAAGTTTTGTCAATAAAATATCGTTTGTTAAATATTTTTAAACTTTTAATAACTCCAAAATTATATGTTATGCGAAATTTTTAGAATAGATTCATTTCATTTTCATTTTTAAAACAAGTAGCTTATAGGAAGGAAATTGTCACAGTTAATTTTCATAGAAGAACGATGCAAAGATGCAAACTTTATCGTTTAGGAATGTTGTTAGGAATATCGTTAGGGACGTTAAATATATGTAACACTAGCGAAAAATTCATTAGGAATTATTTCTATCTAATTCGCTAATTTTAGGTAACATCAAAAGCTAAAAATAAAACGTCAAAGACAGAAAATGCGCTCTCTCAAGTTAATCAAATTAAAACATAGCCCGCTGTCCGAACTCATCTTGTCTCCCTCCTTAAGACATGCCTTTTAAATAGCGTTCCACTAAAGTGGGTGGGGCAAACGCAGAAACTTTCCGCTGTTTCCAGGTAACTATGGAACTTTCTCCAATATTCTCTATGAACAAAACTTTATTTCTTAGCTTCTATTACACATTTTAGCATGTAAGTAACACCCATTAGCCACCTCATTACATCTTCAACACATCTACATCGCCAAATTAATCAATTATGGTTATCGTCTGTTGTAAATCATCTTAGAACGGTCTTTTCTCTTTTCCATTATCATTAGTTTTATAGAATTAAATTATTTACAAACATTTACACAAAACGTCATACGTATTTACAATATTTACATCTAATTTACAAAAAAATCATATAAATTAAATCCATATAAATTCATATAAATAAATATAAAAGGAACTGCAAGCTAACCAATTTAATGCTCTTTTATGAGATTCCTTTTCTTTTTCTTTTATTGATTTAAGCCACCCTCATCTATTACGATCAAGGGCTGTCACCTTTATTGATAGTAAAACCATCAATGCCTAATGGATTAGCCAAAAGAAGTGTGACAAGCTTACTCTGATTCGTAACATGAGTAAAAAAGCCAGGCAAGCTATAAAAACAAGAAAGAACCCAAAAATCCTCTGCTGTTTAACTTAATTTTCCTTCGGTAAAACGTAGAGAGGATATATCGCGATGAAAGGCTCAAAGCAAACAATAAAAGTATCTGTTCAGGGAAAATTAAATCATGGGTTTAAACAATCTCCTTTTCTATTCGCATTTCTACCAAAAGCACATTACCTTTTTAGAGACTGTTTTTTAAACTGGCTTACTTCACTTTATTAGCATACAATTATGAACTCTTTATCCATACAAGATGAAGCTATGCTATCGTCATATTTTTTTATATATATTCTGTTATCAATTCATTTATTACTTTAAATAAAATTTTATTGCACACAAGTGGCGCCTTCTGTTGTACAGAAATTGGAAAAAATGCTCTAAGATTTCGTACTATTTATATAAATAAATTATGAATTATAATTAAAACTCAAAAATGGGAAGGAATGAAAACTAAAAATCTTATTTTATTGTACTAAAAAAATGTTTTTTAAAAAGAAAAAGTGATTTTTTTTCTTTTACTTTCCCCAATATTCAGATCTCAGCATTTTTTCTCAAATATGTTGTTATTGTTACTAATGGAATTTGCCTATGGACAATCCCCCTGCTGATATAGTAACAGATTTAAGCCGAAAGGAGCGTCTCTTCTTTTTGAAGTAGCGCCAACTAGGGTCAAGAGTATGGCTTAGCTACACACTCACACCACATTGCTTGCATAGCTCCTTTTTACAGGGGGGCACAGTCACACATCTCACATATAGCACACAGAAGAACAACCATGCCCGAAACGGGACTCCCAGACCACAAGGAAGACGCGCTACCCCTGCGCCAGAAAGCCAGCTTTCTCAACTATAATATACGTTACTGTATTTCAAAATTATAAAAATATAAATAAAATGTGTCGGTTAGAAATCAGCAGGGACGAATTGGCATTCTTCCGGCTAAATTGTTCATATGGGAGGCAAAGAGTTGAAAATTAAGTTAAACACAACTGTGTGGTTTTTTTTTTTTTTTTTTTTTGCACAATAAAACTAAAACAAATTTTATAACAACTTTTAAAAAATGACGTACTTACATTTTTTTAAAATAACTTCTGAATACAGCTTTTATGCTTAGTATAAATAATTGGCAAAGATAAAATAATTTAAATTTTTATGACAGTTGGAATTAAATGTGAAAAAAATTAATGTTCTTTAAATCTTAAACTGTAAGAATTTATCTAAAAAAATTTAAAGTATAGATGTATCTAATGGATAACGGCATGTTAAAAAAAATTCTTATTTCTCTTTTTTTTATTAAGTGTAACTGTTTTCTTTGGTTTCAACCAAATTAGAAAATTTCATTGAAAAAAATAACCTCTGTAGAGTGCTTTAAAGAAGTTACGTTTGCCAGTTCTCTGAGGCTTCAACAATCCTTAATGTAATCCCTATTCCCAATTTCCACTTATTCCCGGTTATTCTTACCGATTCTATGTACTGCATTATATAAAATTACCAAATACTTTCATGAAATTATCCCAAACTTTGGTATGGTCAAAACATCGTTCAGCTAATTGGAATTTTGTAAAAAGTACAAGATTTATGTAGTTTCTACACTTTCTAATATTTTTCTATTTCCTTATTATTTTCTTTCATTTTTTTTCCTAAAATGCAGTTTCCAATCGTTTTATCCATAAACTTGTTTGAAAGTTAAATTGGTTTTGCATGAAAAATGCCATAAGGATTTTGAATTTAAAAAAATATTTATTCAGCCTTTCCATTTCTTAAACATTTTTTTAAAATTAAATAGTGTTAAAGAGAATTTCATTTGGATAATGCATTTTGTTAACTTCATAATTAATTTCAATATACTTTTAGATGGATATTCCACTGAAATAAAAGTGAAGCAACATCAATATTTCTTGATTTATAAAGTAAGGATTCATTCCTTAATTTTATATAATTCTTTACTTGTATAATAAAATTCTTTCATTATCTAAGGTAAGCTGCTGTAAATTGAATGTAATATAATATATTTTAAGCTGAAATAATATATATATATATATATAAAGAGATAATTTTTTAATAATTACCTAGATGAAATTCGCCCAACAAATTACTTTCTTTAACAAAAATAGTTTTCTAAAAATATTGTTTATTACATGTTGTAAATCCGTCTGTTTCTAATGAGCAAATGCTTTCATCCTCTTATTAATTATTTCCCATTTCAACAATTTATTAAGAAACACGTTTGGTTTTGATGTGTTCCTAATCTTAAACTCTGAGATTCACATGTAACCATGGATAGATAACTACTTCCTTTGATTACATATAATATCATATGTAATCTATGTAGATATTACAAATATGATATGATATAATATATAGATCATAGGTAGATATATACAACCTGTGCCTGTAACACTAAATCATTTAACCAGTTGGATGAGCTCAATATTGAAAAAAGAAGAAAAGAAAGAAAAAAAGGTTAAAAGAAAGAAAGAGACAACAAAACATCCTGGGATCTCCAGAGATAATCCCATTGCTGTCAAATCCTACACAATTCTATTCAATTTTCGGTAAAGTAATAACTAAATGGAGAGGGACAAAACTACTAAACAAATTATGAATATGGGTAAATCATACAGAGAAATGAGATTACTAACTGAAAAAAAAAGATAAATTACATTGTGAACATCTGTATTACATACATAAACCTATAAACAAACATAGAAGAGAAATATATAGCGTCCACCAGGACCCTGTGTTTTGATTTCCTTCGTGAAAACTGTACTAGAGACTGAGCACATTTAAAGGAATAATTTAATTGATTTCGTAAAGTGTCATTTTTGCCTTAGTTTCTTGGTTATCTTGAAGAGGACTTTTTAATTGTGAATATGATTTTCTATGGAGTGGATCTTGCCACGTGACCATACGTACCATTCTTCCCCGATATGTATTTCTAAAATTCTTGTGCCGTGAGAGAGTCAATAAGCACTCAGTGGTATAATGAAATGGGCATTCTCTCTCCCCACAGCTACAGCATGGAGAGTTAACCAGAGGAAATCTGTGTAGGTATGTCGGGAATGAGCCATGTCCAATTTAGAAATGGACATATAGGTAGATATATACATAGTTATGATCATATCATAATCATACATAGTTAAAAAAATGTCTTTTATATTTCTGCTTCAAAATAAACGATAAATTTAGAATTTATTACTCTACAATTTAAAATATGTTCTTTTAAAAATATAAATCTTATGGATACACTAAATCCCCCCCCCCTTTTTTGAGTTCTCACAAAAAAATTCAGAATTAAAAAAAGTTTTGTTTTTAAACACATTCATGCAGTGGCTATTGTTGTTATTTTTAAACTAACTTAAATTTATTAATTGAATATATTTTAAACCCAACCCAGTCCTCTTATAAATTATTATTATTATTATTATTATTATTATTATTATTATTATTATTAT
>JAOUZG010035502.1:845698-880246 GCA_026289955.1 Argiope argentata | reverse complement strand
TTATTATTATTATTATTATTATTATTATTATTATTATTATTATTATTTTATGTCCTTTAAAAAACATTTTTCAAGAGTGATTTTACATCAAAACAAAATTGTATCTTTATAAAGGTGGTCTTCAATACGAATGTTATCAAGAAATATAAAAATCAGTTTAAGTTTTCATTTTTTGTTAATAATAATACGCATATTCTCGAAGCATCAGTAGAAGGTTAATATAAAAAAGAAAAAGAAAAACGTCTAAATTTTTATATCTACAAATTTTGGGGAACACTTTCTTCCTCTTTAAATAAAGGACTTTTTATATTTGCTAAAAAAATTACAATAAAATTTAACAAAGGTAGAATTGAATTCCCATGATCTAAAAATAATTTAATGTTTTATTACTGATTTCTGGAAAAAAACTCTACTTCCATCTAAAATTAATAATTTTTGCGCGATCCCTAAATTCTCCAATACCCAATCATATTCGTGACTTAGTTATGAGCCACCGAAAGGGGGAATTTGAAAGAACTACCACTTCAAATTCTCCATTAGTATTATAATAGCAAACTTATGCTTGAAATTCTGACCCAGTTGCCTCAAAAAATTAAAAGATGGAAATATATGAAAATGAAAAAAATTAGAATAATCGTTTTACGAATGATAGAATTTTGCACCTTCTCGTCCTTTAGATGATATACCTTTTTTCATTACAGCTCATGATTATATGGTCATATATTCAAACCTGATAAAGAAACTGGAAAAGAATACATATTTTTCTGAGATTCTTCCTTTAAATTTTATTTAACAAGAAAAGTGAATAAAATTTTTTCAACTACTTTGTTTCGTATATTACTTTAGCAGTATACTATAAAGGCGGGAGATATGATTCGTTTAAAATCAAAAGAACTTTTTCTATGAAAGATAAGAATTACAAATGCATGAAATTTAGAAAGTAATGCTTATATGATGTTTTGAAGTAACATAACAATAACCTAACATAATGAGACAAAAGATTATGTTTTTTATGTATTTTTCTTCTTGTTTAAATGCGTTAATTTAAATAAGGCTTACTCAACAAAAATTTTAAAAAACACTGTAATGTTTAATTTAAATTAGGCTAAGTTTTAAACCTTTTTTTAAATACTGAAATGTTTCCATTTTTCTTTTGTATAAAAGATTATTAGAACCGTAAACTGTAAACTGTAACTAAACTAACTGTAAAGAACGTTAATTTTTTTGTGTTATTTCGAATTCGGAATTACACTTTATAATTTGTGAAATTTAAATGTAGATAAGGAATAAAATTTCTCGCGGATTTACTTAAATATTCTTTGAATAAAAAAAAATTCAAATGTATGAAATAAATTTCATGAATTTAAAATCTACATTTTTAAATTAATAAATGCGCCTTTTTTACAAACAAGCTGCCACTGTATAACGGCTAGGAAGAAAATGATAGACACTATACTATTATATACTTAATTCTAAATGTGAAAAAGCGTTTCCTTATAGATCAGTGAACTATATTTTAGAGAATCATAAAATTTTTCACAAGTGATTTTGGACAAAAGAGGAAGCGATATTCCAAATCAGGCTAAAAAGTAATCAACATCTCCTTCTGAAAAGTAAAAATGCTTTACACCACAAAAAAACAGGAATAGCTGGTATTTTCTGTGAATATATTGCAGATGTCGAATACTAGATTTAAAAAATCGAATAAAGGCCTTGTTCTGATTAATAGTGTTGGTTACCCTTTTGTTTATTTTTCGCTGTAAAGATCAGGTTTGCTATTTATTTCGTCAAATATTTTCAAACTTTTATTTATAATTGTTATTGAGATTTTTATAATAAATTCTCACACAAGAAAATTATATATCCTTTCTAATTTCAATCAAATTCTCATAAAAAAGAGATTCGTGCTGTTTTGCAATTTTGAAATTTATTCAAAATCTTTGATTTTATAAAAAAAAGGTACATATACAAAAAAAATAAAGAAATTTCCGTTTTGTTTGTCAATAGTGACACGTAGTATATGCAATTCCAGGGAAGTTGAAATAATATTCTTTTATTTATTTTTAATAGCAATTTTTACAGAACTTATTTAAAATAATAATAATAATGGGAAATGTATGATAAGTCGTATATTTATGCATGTACTTTAATAAATTTTAATAAAATTATTATCGTAGTAGTATAATTTATTCAAATAATGTTCTAGTGTTATTTATTCTGCAAACGAATAGAAATAAAGCTTATTATCATACATGAAATTATTCAATGCTAAAGATTTTTAATAAGGGACATGGAAACACAATTCTGCTTTATATCAAAATTTTCTAAGAAAGAAATAATGTTAAAGATAAATTCTTCATTAATTAAATAAGATATACAAGCATTGGTAGTTCATCCAAAAGAGAGAGAAAATAGTCTTTCAAACTTGTTCTGCCACATATATTTCGTTATAATGAGGCAATAAAATTTTTGACCAGAATCTATATTCTACAAGCAATTTTGTTCATATTGTATTTCCAAAAAAGGCACAAAAAGAAGTGAAAAAGTATGCGGTAAAAAATCGAATATACATTCGAGTTTTCAAACGTAATTAGAATATACGAAGCAAAGAGTGAACAAATAGAGAAATAAATATTTTATTGGAGGTAAACCAGAACTTGCATCCATAAAAAAGCATCAGATAAATTACTGAATACCGGAAAACATAAGATTTCGGATATTTACATGCACGAATAAAATATTTTTTTCATAATAGATTGAATTTTGCGTTGTGAAAAAGGATTTTCATTAAAATTTACAAAAGTAAATATATGCATGAAAATGTTGATTTTAAATTTTCTTTTACTTTCAGTTGCTAGACTTATAGTTTATTGGCTTAGATGCTCAAAAACTGTCAGTATTATAAGCAGTTTTATTTTTTAAATGAAATAAAATAAACTAATAATGAGTAACTACTTTTTATTATACTATCTTTGCATAACAGATCACTAATCAACGTCAACATATCTTAAATCCTCATGTTTGAATTTCCCGTTTTTAATATTTCCAGTAATGCCTTAGAACATTTAAAAGCTAATATAAATTACATTTATCAAACAAATTTTTGTTGATATGAACGAGTACCATTGTTGAAAAGAGCTTAAAAGAGAGATTTGATTAATTATGAAAAAACAAAAAAGTATCGAATTGAAAAAATTATAGCCTTTATATAGAATGGTTTAAGATTCATGTTTAAGAAAAGTAGTTCTATTTGCATTTGTATGCAAAAAAGGAGTTTTTGCGAATGGAAAAAAATAATCAGAATATTTATGTGACTTTTGATGCTTTAATAACCTTTTTAGTTTTTTTAATCATAATTTCACAAGTACATCAGTATTTTTTAACTCTGAAAAGGAAACAAATAGCATATTTTATTTTTAATTTTGACAAGAATATTTTAAATTATAAAACGTTTTTTGTTTGTTTATAACTATCATAATTCTTGTTTTATGATCTAAGGCAGCAGCAAATTAAATGTTCTCTCTGGCTCATAATAACTTCCTGCGCCATAAAAAAAAATTTCGGCTACAAAATTAGATCATTCCTATTAATCACTTTGGTAATATATTTTTCATACGTTTTACATTTAAAGTAAAATAAATAATATTTCTATCTCTAAAATTGATTGATTGATTTGAAAGGCTGGAAAACTGTGTTGATTGTTCGAAGATAATCAAACTCTAATACCTCAAACTGTTTTAGTTTTAGAAATAGTTTTTAATATTATGAGTAAAAATATTTTACCATATATAAACATTTTAATCACGAGATCGAATTGAAATATATACTTTAAATTTTATTCAAATAACTTCATTTGTGTTTTTAAAATTCTAAAGAAAAAATATTACTATTTAACTCGTTTAAATAATTCCTCTATTAAAAATACTTTCTTCCACTAATGAGGCCTGTAATGGTAAAAGTAACACTAAAGTGTTATATAATATATCAACAGATCAGTAATATAATTCTAAATGTGGTCCATTACAAATGAAAATAATAATGGACTTGTAAAACAAACGTTTTAAACTCAGGCTTTATATATTTTGTGTTCTGAATCTCTACATAGATCAATTTCTAGAACTATTTATAGAGCTAAAGTGCACATTAGAGTTCTACAAATAATGAATTTCTTTGCTCACCACTTGATTATTCACCTCAGTAATCAGGAAAAAACCCAGGGAAATATAATCACTGTTATCTTAGGAAAAACGATTTAATTCCTTTAATGCATATAAGTTTAATTATATATTATAACAGATTTTGGATTTAAAATATTCTGTAAGATTTATTTTTTTCTGAAAGCCAATTTTTTTTTCTAAATTAAAATCGAATAAAAATTAACAACTCTTTAAACAATTATTTAATTTATATAGCTAAGAGATATATTAGAATATTGTAACAATTCGTAATGTTCATTTTCTTCTGTTTTCTATCTGTAATCAACAGTATAGTAATTATTTTTAAAGAAGCAAAATAACTCAAACGTCCTTAAACACCAAACTAAGAATGGGACTCCTTTGTAATATTATTTTTCTCTATATGAAATTTAAGACATTCTCTCTCAGCATTTCAATTTTTTAAGTGCACATCACAGAATAATAAATTTCTTTTAAATTGGTAAATGAAACAAGTGATTGAGTATTAAATGTATGAACATAACCTCAAAACTTGATACACATCATACTTAAGTATCGCTCTGTTTATAATGAATGCTATGATTGTATATAAATTGAATTATTGTACCTTATAAATCTTATAAAATAAAATCAGATTTTTTTTTCATTTTAATTTTTTACTTCAAAATTAATAATTGAATGGTTCGAACAACACAGTTACAAAACGCATTGGAATATATTATATCCATATATGAGATTAAAATCGTCGAACACTCTAATGAATGTTTTTTACCAGAAATCAAAAACAAAACAATAGTAATTTTAGACAACGAACAGTGCCAAGAAAAATATAATTTACAAGTATAGACGCCTCCTTTATACATATTTTTGAGAAATATCAGAATTACATCCATAATTAAAATACTTATTTAGAAATATTTAAATTTTAATTTGATTAATTGTAACAATAATATTTCGTTTTAATTACACAATGAATCAGCTTTTAAATTTGAATTAATCATACTTTGTACCCTTTACATCCAAAGTAATTTGATTTAACTACATCTAAATAAATTACATGAATCTTTATCTGTGAAAAACAATATTTGTGATAAATATATATATTTTTTCAAAATGCTAAGTAAAATATTTTTATCAATGTTTTGATCACTACCCAAATAGCTCCATTCTCTACATTGAAATAACTGTTTAACCCTTTGCACTCCGAAAAATAATTAGATGCAAAATTATTCACCTAATACAAAGATTTGTTTATTGCTATGAAAAATAAATATACATAACATTAATACAGACATTTAAGTCGAAATTCTTTGAGCAATTAATATACATCTCTTAACCATTATGTAGGCGTTTTTAATAATTAAACTTGAAGAATAAAAATATAAACCGTCACAATGATTCACAATTTTGAATGGTGGGTCAGAGGCACCGTCGGAGTACAAAGGGTTAAATTTAGAAATCATGCTACTTTACTGCATTATGGGAAGAAACAAAAAGATATATTTAATTTAATTAATTATCACATCAATTAAATTTTAAATTCTATTGTATATGGTAATTCTTTTAAAACATGAAGATTTTTAAAACATAATTTTTTTCATTTATAGTTAAATATATTTATTAATTAATTTTGAAGAAATGTCTTCTTTAAGAAAAATTATAAAATAAAGTACTGTGTATGTTGTTATCAGTCTGAAACAAACGTTAATTTTAAATACCGAATGAAATCAAGGAAGCTATGGATAGGAAAAATTCTCAATACTTTTAACAACAAATTTGTTGTTGTTTTTAAGTTGCTTAAAATACGATAGAAAAGAATAAAAAATCGTTTTGTTTTTAAACAATATGATCCCTTTTTAATTTTTCTAAATAAATTTTTATTCAACTCCCCTTTTGCTATTTCATTTCAGAAAATTTTTGTAATACAATATTTCAAGCTCAAATTTCTTTTAAAAAAACTATTCAATACTAAGAAATTGAATACAACTTTAAAAAAACTTGCATGTAGACTTACTTTATTTTGTGTTTCTAATTCTTTCTTTTTGATGCTCAAAATATAAATAAAATAAAAAAGATATTTATCTATTTTACGTGAAAATGTATTCTCTGTGAAGTATTATTCTCTAAATTGCGTTTCTTGAAATTTCGTTTAGTTCAATATTATTTCTAAAAGTAAAGTTTCTAAAAGTAAGTTTGCGAAATTTCGCGTGGAAAATTTTCTATTTTTCAATTGTTAATAGCTTCAAAATAAATTTTTAAATGTATTCTTTCCATCAAATATAAAAGATTATAGAATAGAAAGTTTAAATAAAATTCTTTATAAAAAAAACCCAAAACCTCTTATTTTTCTATACAACATAAAATAATTTACAATTTCAAAGTAATGTGATTTACATCTAAAGAGGTATGTAAAATAGAAATATTTTTTTAAAAAATACAAAAATAAGATTCTGGCAAGACTTTCATTGTCAATTATTTTGTATAATGTGCCCTATTTTTGAATTTCCTTGTACTGTGTTCTTCTTCAAAACATATCGTTCAAAGTACGATCTAATTCTACAAAGAAATTCTATTGTTTGATTGGTTTAGGGAAAATAAACTCTGTTTATGACGTGCAGGACATTTTCAAATATGTTTACATTCTTTTAGTTTAGAGAAAAATACTTTGTTTTCCTTTTCACATACTTAGTATTATCATGAAAATATATCTTTTGAAATTGCTGGTACGGCAAAGTAAAATGTATTAAAATGTTTTGAAATTCTAGATGATTTAAAATAAATTTAAAAATAGCATCTTTCAGAAAAAACAACATAAACAATAAAAGTATTTATGATAAGCACAATGATATAAATAGTTGTTTACATGTGAATATCGTAAAAGTTTTCAATTAGAATTGCTTTTATAAATTCTTTCTATCCCTAATAGCTATGTGCAATTATTGTTTAAAAAATATTAATACAAAAAATATTCAAATTTAATTTTATAAAAATTATATTCAGTAAGAGACAAGAATTCTTTATATATTTTTATACTTTATAGATTTTTATACAAAAACTCAACTCGATGTGTATCATGTTCATTGAGACGAGATTTTATTATAGATTTATCATTCACTTTTCCTGAGAAAGAGTTTTAAATTTGGAGCATTTATAAACTATTTTTACATTTTCAAAAGACATTTTTTAAAATTCATTTAGCCTAGATTTTCGCTTTATATGAAGTAGCTAACTGACTCTGAATTTAAAAAATAATAATAAATTTTCTACTATTTATAACTATCCGCTTTTGTAACCAACCGACAACATGTTCCAAACCAAAACCCTTCATGTGCTTCGTTGTTTTAGTGGTCTCCTCAGTATTTTCGTTTCAAAATTTTCATCCACTTTATGATGCAAAGTGGTTGACCATCGTTTTTAACTACATGTGAATAAATAACTTTCTATAATTTTCAGCACTCAATTATTATTTATTTATTAATTTAACCAAATTTTCATTTCATACAGAATGTGATAACCGTGAAGTTGAAAAATATTTTTTTTTAAATTTTCTATTCACCTTTTGTTATCACTGGTTCTTCAGATAAAAAAAATTATATACTTCTATATTTCATTATTCTTCTGAATAAAATGGATTTTTTAAATAAAACTTTTTATGAATATGTATTATTTAAATTTGTTTTGGTTATATTGAGAAACTAATGGAAATTCTCTGTCATCCTCTTAAAGATGTAATCTAAAATTTTAAATGATGTGCATGCCGTAAAATCATTAATATTTTAATATTTAAATATACCCATGTTAAATCATAACCAGAATAAATTCATTCGTGATATGCAGGGTGCATCTAACCGATGCTGGGTGTATTGGGTTCGAAAAAAATAAGTCCAATTTGTTTCATAACACACACTTTTAATCAACTTCAGAAACCGTGAAATATTCAACTACATGTTACACTGACTAAAAACAGAATCTAACTGATTGAAACAAGAACAGAAACTTTACACATAGTTACGTCATTTCAAAACAGCGCCGCCTCTCGGACGGTTTTTCCTCTCTCCGTTCGCAACATCCTCCTCCCCCCCCCTTTGAGACTTGATAAGGTCTCAAAACAGTAACAGTTCACATTAAATAAATCCAATCGTTTTGGTGCTTTCACGCACCTGCCAGAAGAAGTAAATCTTTTTAATATAACATCATCTGAAATCTGAACAACAGGGACTCCCTCAGAACCAGATTCCCCCTCACCCGCACTGCTCTCAATGACGCAAGTTTCACTTGATTGAATTTCTAAGGGATAAATCCGTTGTACTGGACGCATCACTGTTCCATTCTGAGTTTTGAGTTTTACAGTCCGAATTTTCCCATCCCGTCCCGGGATCAGCTCAATTATTCTTGCTATCGGCCAAAACAAGCGCTTTTTATTATCATCTCCAATTAACACTATTTCACCAATCCTAGACTCACGCGAAGATCTTTCATTAGACCTCTGAACTAGTTCACCTAGGTATTCCTTCCTGAACCGTTTTCTTAACTCATTGAAAAGTTTGCTTCGATACCTTATTCTTTTTGATAACTTTTGGGAATCTATTTCGTCAATATCTATTACTCCGGAACAGTGATTTTCTCTTAGGAACATAGCGGGTGTAAGAGGAACTAATTCTTCGGGGTTCTCAAAAACATAGGCTAGAGGTCTGCTATTAATAACACTTTCACAATCACAGGTTACAGTACTCAATTCTTCATGAGTTAATACAGACTTTCCTAGCGTTCGTCTTAACAATTCTTTAATTATGCGAACCAACCTTTCCATGGCTCTAGCTTTAAACCGCTTACATATTACACAATTATAAAGAACATTTTTAATATTTTTCCTAGCCTTAATTATCCAAAAATCTTCTCTGATTAGAGTTTGCATCATCTGAATTCCAGCATGATTATTTTTTACATGTACAGAACGGATCAATGATCTAGTAAATTGACATTTATCTGGTAATAGTACAGGATACAAAAAATGCTTCTCATCAGCTCGGTTAGTTATCTTAGTTTGCACTCTTAAAATATCATCCTCATCTTTGAAGGTAACAAATTTCAAAAACCTTGGCTCAGGCAAAAAACACTGCTGAGTTACTCTAATCAGACATTTTTCTGAATTTACAATTTCAGATAAAGTAAGTTCAACATCTGTACATTTAACACAAGATTTTCGGCTATTATTTACAAATCTTAAAATCCAAGCAAACACCTTTATCATTCTGTCATAACTAGAAACATTATCTAAAAGCCACAGGGTTGTGTTCCCCGTCAGATCAACATTCACTACTCTAGTCTTTCCCCTCTCTAAGTCTACATCGGCAGGTTGACCGCAAATTTCGCCAGTCGGCCAATTCTCCGGATTTTCTTTTAGCCAAGAAGGTCCCTCCCACCATCTAGAATTAAGCATTTTTTGAGGGGAACATCCACGTGATAATAGATCTGCAATATTCCTATTTCCAGGAATATGCTTCCATGATTCAATTTTGGTCAGATTTCGTATTTCTTTAACTCTGTTGGTCACAAAAACTGACCAATTTCCTGACTCCTTTATCCACCAAAGAGCTGTAGTGGAATCAGACCAAAATGTGACTTTAAGTTCCACAAAAACAAGAGCTTTAATAATAGAATTTAGAAGTCTAGCACCAATGTTACATGCCATCAACTCTAAACGTGGAATACTAATAGTTTTGAGAGGAGTAACCCTAGATTTCGCTCTAATGAGAACGACCTTTACTTCATCATCAATTATTGATCTGACAAAGACACATGCAGCGTATGCCCCTTTACAAGCATCCACAAAAATATGCAGTTCAGAAGACGGATTTATAAACATGTAACGAGGCAAAGTAACATCTTTCAATACAGAAATTTCTCTAGACCATTTCAAAAATTCATTTATAATATTAGGAGGTAATTCAGAGTCCCAAGACACTTTCATCTTCCACAAATTTTGTAATAGCAGTTTCGGGAGCAATGTTGTCGGAGCTAACAATCCAATAGGATCAAAAATTCCCTGTACCCTAGACAGAATTACTCTTTTTGTTATTTTCAATTCACATGTAACCGGTTCTAAATCTATACAACTCAAAGTATCATTATTCAAGTCCCACACTAATCCTAAAACGGAAGTAGTACCGGAATGTTTGTCAACATTGTCACCAGCAACATTGCTCTCAAACCCACGCAAATTAAAACAACCATTAGACATAATATTTTTTGCCTGTTCAAGAAATTGCTCTAATTCATTAACATTAAAAACTCCAGATACTAAATTATCAACATAGAATGACATTTTCAATTTTTGAGCAATTTCATTACATTCAGGAGGGCAATTCTCTAAAAGATGCATTAAAGATACATTTAGTAGATAAGGGCTTGAACAAACCCCAAACACCACACGACAATGTCTATAAATTTCTTGCCCTTCCGAGTCCGGAAAAAAGAATCTTAAAAAGTCTCTATCTTTAGGGGCAACAGACAACATCAAAAATGCCTTTTCAATATCAGCACTTATACCGATAGGAAAAATTCTAAAACGATCGAGAATATCGGGTATCATTTCCAGTAAATTAATTCCTTTATACAAACATTCATTTAATGAGAATTTCCCCCTCTGAGAGGCAGAAGCGTCAAATACCGGCCGAACCTTTGTTGTTTCGCTATTTAATTTTATAACTGGCCTGTGCGGTAAATAATGACAGTTATTACTCAATTCGTTTATAGGTACTCTTTCAATTACACCCATTTTTTCCCATTCTATGAATACCTGCTGGTAATCATCGAAAAAATTACCACCCTTCAATTTATTAATCATTCTTTCATGTCTCTTCCAAGTTAGTTCCATGTTATCATGTAAATTCCTTGGTTCAATTCTCCACGGAAGCTCAACTTCGAATCTTCCATTGGGAAGAATTTTCATTTTTTCCTTATAGTCAGATAAATCATTTTCATCTTTATCTGTTTCAGTAGGATCAGATATCCCCAAAGCCTCAAGTTCCCATAATTCATTCAAAGGAATTCTCCCGACATGCATAGACACAGTTGTCATTAAATTATTCCTTCCACGAAAATTCTGTTTTCCTATTACCGTCCAACCCAGCTTACTTTCCACGGCTGTCAATCCGGAGTCCAATTCTGCAATATTTTCTGTTAATAATTTTCCCATTACATCAGCCCCAATTAAAAGATCGATTTCCGCTTCCTCACAAAAAGAATCTGACAAAGTTATTTTTCTTTCTCTTAAATCAGTCAAAACTTTCTTATCAATAATTTTAGGAATTAATCCACATATCTTTTTTTCTGAAAGAACTTCAAAACCACAAGAATAAGTCTTATTTAAATCGCTCACTTCAATAGAAAACACTCTATATTCTTTCGGTTCCGTTTCCTCCCCCCCAAACAGCGCATGAATCACTGTTTCTCTTCTAAGAGGAGTTAAATTAAACAGATTTATTAGCTTTTCGCTGATGTAACTACTTTGGCTCGCGGAGTCTAATAACGCACGAATTCTTTTCTCATGACCTTGGCATCGAATAACCACGCAAAGTGTTTGTAAAAACACACGTTCGCTTCTGCAGCAATTAGAGAGAGAATTCTCTGTTTTACAAACGATTTCTTTTTCTTGTTTTGGACACATTATTTCAAAATGAGAATTATTATTGCACAAAGAACAACTTAACTTATGATTAAATTTACAGAATTTACAAATGACTACCTTTTTTTAAACAAGAAAAACATGCACCCTTTTTAATTAAAACTTTCCGTTTCTCATCCAGTGACATTTTCCTAGCAGCAAAGCATTTTTCACTAGGATGGCTTTTATCGCAAAAGATACAATTAAGAAAACGCTTACCAGAATCCAGGCTTACAAGGGCAGAGGCGGTAGCAAGATCGCGATTTACCTTAACAAGAGAAGTATCCTTTTTTAAATTATAGTGGGGTTCTTTTGAAATGAATCCACTTCGTGCAAGCGACACCATTTCTTCGCCTTGCACCTCTTTGCGTAGGAAAGTCATTAAATGTTCCAAGGAACAACAGCTTTTGGTGTCCGGTAGCTCTTGGTTTCTGCTTCGCTCCCACGCGATCAACACCTCTTCGGGAAGGCAACTTTCTACTAATGGGATTAAAAAGTCTCCGTATTTCTCCTGAGTTCTTCCCAGGCTTTCTAAGGCCCTTAATTTTCCCTCGAGTTCATCATACAGCGACATTAAGTCGGCCTTGACTCGTCCTTTAACGGCATTTTTCATAACGAGATATAACATATCTCGCACATAAATTTGAACCAGTAGATCATCACGCCCAAAGCGTTCCTTCAGTTGTTCTATTACTTTCGGATAGTTCACAGCAGTGGCTGGAAAACTGAGAACCAATCGTTCTGCTTTCGAATTGGTTTCTACTGACTGTAGAAGATACTGAAATTTGTCTTCATCAGCAATGGAGCTATCTTCGTGAATTTTCTTGAATTGACTCCAGAAAGACAGAAATTCTTTTGGTTCTCCATTAAATTTCTTCAATTCAATTGTTGGTAATTTAAATTTTCGTGCTGGTTCACATAATACGGGTTCAGGAACAGGTTGCAGCTGTGCTTCAATTCGTGTACAAAGTTCCAAATATCGATCTCTGTATACATCAGATTCTTCTAAATCTTTCGCAAATAGGCTTTCGCCATCTTCTTGCACTAATAAGAGTTCAAATATTTCAGTTTGAGATACATCAAGGCGCTGGAATTTATCCGCAAGCTGCATCTTCATAACCGAAAGCGAAACTGATTCACTCGCTTCTTTCAATTCGGCTTCAATTTTGTTAGCACAGAGCGTAAACGCCATTCTGAGCCCTTTTCTTTTTAATTTTAACGTCTTCAGATCCATTACGAAAAATTCAACGGTTTCAAATCAGTTCAAAAAATATTTACTTTAAAGCTCCAAACAGCTTTCCGTTAAAATCCAATACACCCGATCCTGCCGTGGACTCCATTAATTTATGTTAAATCATAACCAGAATAAATTCATTCGTGATATGCAGGGTGCATCTAACAGATGCTGGGTGTATTGGGTTCGAAAAAAATAAGTCCAATTTGTTTCATAACACACACTTTTAATCAACTTCAGAAACCGTGAAATATTCAACTACATGTTACACTGACTAAAAACAGAATCTAACTGTTTGAAACAAGAACAGAAACTTTACACATAGTTACGTCATTTCAAAACAGCGCCGCCTCTCGGACGGTTTTTCCTCTCTCCGTTCGCAACAACCCATGACTAAACTTTACATCTTCTAACCCATTTGCATCTCAAACTACACCTAAACATCAACTTACACATCTTTTATTTACATTTAATTGATTAAAATAGTATTCATTATGTACACATAATTATTTAGAATAAAGAAGTTCTATATAAATATTTATTTTCTCTTAATACATCCTTATTTCGTCTCCGAAATCTTTCGTGGTGAGTGTGGATATGTAGGCGTTTCTTGAAAATTCTAATGGTAAAGAAGTCCTTTATCTACCACTACGTTCTTTGAAGTTATTTAAAAATATAAAGGGCTGAATTTTGCTTTATTTAACTAAAAATATGAAAACAATATGCATGGATACATATATGAATATCACAAGTTTATTTTGAAAATATTTCATAGTTCTGCACATGTTATTTTGTGTAGATTTTTGACTTCTCCTATAAAAAGGGAAAAACAAAAAATAACTTACAAATGAAGTTAATTCTGAAAAGCAAACATTTGGTTTTGTCGATTTTTAAAACCATTACCGGATTTTGCAACTCTAAAGGAGAAAGTAAATAGTATTTTACAATTTTCCATTTTTCATTATAAAGCACTTTATTTGGAAAAAAAGAGATTGTATTAAGCGAAAAGAAACAAAAAATACCATGTATTAAGAACAACATGAAACTTGTTATCTTCTATAGTTTACTGTAACAAAACAAGGTATTACTTTTCTTAGAGCTTTTAACAAGTTGATGATAGGACGAAAAACTGCTTGAAAATTCCCAAAACTAATAGGATTTTCATATACTATAGAGAAATTAATTGAAACAAATTTGTAAATATAATTCAATTCTTTATCCCTTATACGAGAGAAAAGAGATATTTATTTAAAAATGGCTTATTATTCATAAAAAAGGACACCATTTTAATGTAATAAATGGTTTGTCAAGTCAAATACCACCTTTTCGTATAAAAAAATTGAAAATTGAAATTTAATCAAAACTTTTCAAGTGTTTTTAAGATAACTGTGGAAGTGTGAAATAAGTTCATGGGAGTCAATTCAGTGTCAGGTGTTAAGAAAAATACAATTTTTAACATATGTGGATAATTTCTTTTAATATTATACTTTATAAAATGTGTCACATATATCTTTTAAAATATAAATTTTATATTTTATTTTAAATTCATTAGATAATCTTAAAAAGTTTAAGATACAAAAAAATCTTATTTTGTTTCCAGAAAGAAAAATTTAATTTCATTAAATTTGGTATCTATGAAATATTAATAATATCACATTATTTTTACTGATTAATACAGAAATATCCTTTTTTATACATTCACAAAAATAAAATATAATTTCGAAAATATAGTCTATATTAATTATGCAGTTTTGCATACAAGAGATCGAAATTTTCTATTGAATTTCATGTGGTGCTCGGAATTAATTTTCCCAAGATCCTTTTTATCAATTTTAATTAAAATCGTCTGGTAATTCCCTAGTGATAATTTTCAAAATTTCCCTCTCAGACTTATTTACATCTTTTATTAATTTTAAATTTAAATAATTTGGGTTTGCTTCATCTTTTATACAGTTTTCTTTATCAGTACGTAATAGTGTTAAATTTTTAAAATGTAATGAATAAGACAAATTTCTGTTTTGTATGTCATTTTCTATGATAATGAATATTCTTAAACAGGTAAAGTTCTTTTGTAGGATTTGTCTATTGATTTATTTGAATATTGTTGAGTCAAAACTTCATATAATATAATTGAAGTTACATCAATTTAAACTAACTGTGCTTTATGTTTTTAAAATGTTCAACGATTTTCAGAAAATAATTTTAATTTTTTTCTATTATACTCTTTTTTTTTGTCATGATAGTTAATAATTATGAAACAATGAAAAGATTTGAATTAAATTTGCTTGAAATATTGCCTACAATTTAAAATAAAGTTATTATTTTTTAAATAAAAATTCTATTGAAGAAGGAGTGTATAATTTGAGGTGGAAAACAAAAAAAATGAAAATGAAAGGTGGTGGTCTTAAGAAAATTTAACACCGAATTTCCGTATAAGTATCTAATGCAATTCGACACAAAACGATTCAAGGAATATTAACTCCTCGATTGCAAAAAGGTACAGTGATATTAATTTCCAGGAAACACAGTTACAACAATGGGTATTTGTTTTGAATTTAGGTCGACAAATAAGCATTTTCGTTCAATAGGGAAATTTTAAATACTTATCCAGGAAAAACATTTGATCAGCTATTGTTAAATAATTTTTCAACTCAATAACCAGATTTCTCATTTTATATTTTTGTCACTTCTTTGTCAAACAAAAAGTTCACTTTTTACCAGTAAATTGGAGTGACCTTTTTTAGAATATCAAAGCATTTTATAGAATACCGGACGTTTATAGATCAGAAGGGAAATGAAAAGCATTATGTACTTTCCCTAAGCATTTTTTGGAATTCCATAGTATTTTATAGAATGACAAATTCTATTTATTCGAACAGATGAAAAGACTTTTGTTTGAAAGCTATTCATTCCTCAAAAATACGAATGATTAAAAAATAACATGAGCAAAATTAATAAATATCCCACCAAAATAGAGAAAAAATAACTGATTTGGCATCTTTATTATAAAAGAAAACAAATCTCCATCCGTAGCATAAGCATTTTTATACAATCTGTTTATTGCAAACATGATAAGTCATAGAAAAATCTCCGACCCGACTGTAGGTACACAGAATAAACCATAAAACTAAATGACCGTACAGCCTCAACAGAAATACTGGTGAGAACTGTGGTTAAGTTTTAAGGGCCATCACCGTCAACGGTACAACCTTTCTCATAGGAAGTACGTTCCATTATCTATGGGAAGATCATAAACCACCAACTATAAGTGTACTCTCCAGAAAAGAGGTCCAACCACCATGCCGGAAACATTTATCCTCGTTTCGAAATGCCCCCCGAGGGGATTTGTAACATGATAAACATGAATTACATTTTGAAATAACCATTACTTTTTCAGAAAGAGATATTTCCCCTTCTCTCAATAATTGCAGTTGACTGTAGAGTAATTTCTTGGTAAGAAATACCTTCAATTCTAATTAATTACTTAAAACATAAAATAAAATGTGATCTCTCAAGCAGCTGATTTTAAAAAATTCTAAGCTGGAAATAACCGTTCTTGCCAATATAGTGGCCTGTTTCTTTGTCGTTGCCCAGATGAGATACGCCCACAGTAATTCACCAAATGGTGGAACCTTTAATAGCATATTTAGTATTGAAATAAATAATGTAGGAAATATGGATTTCCTTAATTTTAACTGTATGCTGTTTTCACTAAGGAGTATCACCCCTATGAGGAGTAAAATCATTCCCTAGTGATAAGTATGTGATTGTGATACCAGTAATGGTAGTTCTAAGAAGGAAAAGAATGCTTTAAAATGTATTTTATTTTATTTGTAATAAAACAAATTATGTGACAATTTATTCCACACTTCGTAGTTTATCATTTGACATTCAGTAAAATGCATGAGGAAAGTGTGAAATGTCACTCATTTCATATAGTAACATTTAATAGATTGCTTAAGCATTCCATAAATTGCAAGCTTTTATCTATTTTATGTAACATCCATATTGTTTAGGACATATTCCCATCTTAGGTATAAAAGTTTTTCAATGTCATCTCAAAGGTTTTATTTTAAAATCAAGATATTATCCATATTTGTTGAGAATAAACTTTTAATTTAAAGCGGTAGTTCATTTAAAATTCAATCACATCAGATCATTTTAATCAAACTGAATTCTAATATGAAAATATATCAGAGGATAAATTGCATTTATTCCCCAGAATATTAGACGATGACTGTAAGAAATAATAAATCCAAATGGGGCAATCTGATTCGAAATTAAAATACCAGAGATCACATCAATAAATTCTAGATTCTAAATCAATGCGAAGTGCATTCTGTTTCAATTGAGTCAACTGCATTCGTACGCAAAATGGAAATTGCTGTAGAATATCTTTCTGCATGTGGTCTGCAATTATAACTATCATCTTATTCGATATCATTTTATATAAAATATATGTTAATACATGATACATGCACATGTATAAAAAAATTTCAAAAATTTTGTAAATTATGCTGACACAAATGTCGCAAGTATGATTACTTTTTCAAGTTTTACTATCATTTATATTACTGTTTCAAGTTCTAATATAATCAGGGCAAAATATTCCAAACCTATAAGCATAAAATTGAATAAAGTCTTTGTTCCTAATATAGGTTGTCTCTGATATAAATTCTGCTATCATCAGTGTCCTTTTTTTCAGTGAAAACATCTAAAAAATTTGTAAATATTCGAAACAATTAATCTTATTTAAAAGAAAAGCATTCCGAGAATCTGATTAGGCTTTTAGTTGGGATTATAAATCGTTTCAGTATTTTGAAATAAAATAAAGCAAATAAATAATATCATTCTACTTTCATTTATTTACTTGTTACATATAATATCATTAATCAGCGTGATAAAACTTCATAATCTATAAATTTGTGTTTACCGTTTCAAGCATTGAGTTAGCACTTGTAAAGACACCAGCTAATTATGTTATATTACATTTTGTAATCAATGAGAAAAGAATAGTACTAAATTACTGCTCTATAGACTTTTGTTAATTTATCAGGGGAAAATCAAAAAGAGTGCACTAAGTATGTGTCAAAACAGTCGACAAAAATATACCCTTAAGGTAAATTAAACTTTGCATCAGGATCATTATTTCTTTCAATTTTGAAAGGGAAAAAAATCTCGATTATATCAATCGGAAAGCGATTATTTCCAATACCTGCATTTAAAAAAGAAAAAATAAATTGAAATTTTCAATATTTGCTATGGAAAATTAAAATATTAAAGTCATGAATAATAGTTATTTCGGAAATAGACTTCTTACGAGAATCTCATGTCTATAGAAGAAAAATCATATGAATCATCATTATTATACAAATGTTCAAGAAAAATACAGGTAATCGAAACATGATATTTCCCTAGTATTTCAGTCAGTAAGTGGATATTTCTTTTAAAAATACTTAACTGGATTTTCTATTAATCTCACTGGTGATCCTAGAGTTAATTCATAAATTTCAGTTTAAAACTGTCATGGACAATTATTGAAAACAGCGCCGTACTATGTTTCCCCAATGACCATCTCGAAACCCCAGTTATTCGTAAATCAAAAAACTTAATAGTCTTTTTTTTCCTTCAAGAATTCAGGAAATATTGGGCTCAAGCGAAGTGCAAATGAGGGCCAATTTCTGCAGAAAATTGTTCAGAAAGAAAATTTACCTTCATGTAAAGGAGCTTACCAACACGACAGTGACTCACACCAAATCTTCAGATAAAAGGGTTCTTATGAGTTTTGAATGAATAGGAGCAATCGTGCATGCTTTTAACAAATGTTATTTAAATGCTTTGCATTTTTTGATAAATAGAAGGTTTTACATATCTTCTTTATTATGTTTAATCCTTGACAATTGTATTTAGTTGGATTTAATAAACTATACAGTTATACTAATGGAATGTAATTTTTTATATTCAGACAATGAATACTTAAAAAACACTAAACTACAATAAATATGATCTAAATATTTTTAAAGTAAATAATTCATTTAAACTGCATTTAGTTAAAGTATCTTTATTTGAGGTTTTATACAATGAATTACGTGTAAAATAAATGTCGTATTTTCTGAGACACTTTTATGACTTTAGAATGCGTAGAAACATGTCTTTCGTCATTGAAATGTGGAGAATAATTTTAATTATAACCCAAATTTCAATTATATTTGCCTATTCCAAATTATATATGTTTTTCAAACATGATTTTAATTATATATTCTAAAATGCTTATAAATCATATGCTAAAAATTATTAATAGAATATGGTATATCATATGCAAAAAGTGCACATAATGACTTTTACTTTCAGTCATTTTATATTGGTGTAGCTTATATAATAATGAAAAATTGTAAGCAAGCAAGTAAATAGACATATGATTTAAAAGTATTAATAAGAATATAGAAGATCTGAAATAATATATTAATGAGATTTTTAAAAGTACATAAATATACAATTATATCAGAAAAATTTGTTAGGATGATGGAAACTATTTTTAATTTAAAAGGTACTGGAGAAAACTTTCTATATATAATAAATCCAACAGAAGAAATAATTATTCTCTATATTAAAGTCAGGATTTCTGAAAGCAACTCAAAATTAGTTAGAATAGATTGCCATTCAGAGAAATGCCTTCTTTCAATACAATAATATATATCGAATTTAATGGCAGAAAATCTAAATTAGGAGTTCATAATTTGTAAAGATATTATCTTGCAATATATTCAAATTATTCAGAAATTGGCGAATATATACCATACTACAGATATTCTACTCGCTCTAATTAGTCTAACTGTATATTCAACCCTTTTAGAAAAGATAATAATCTCATGTAGAGGTTCCTAACAAATATCTCTTAAATTTCAGATAAATTTTTGGTATTCAAATGAGGAATAATTATGTCTTGTAATCAGAATTTTAAATAAAAATTAATAATAATATAATCATTGTAACAAATATTTAAAATATATATTTTTTAAAAAATTTGGATAGCTTCAAAATAAATCAGATAAATAATCAGAGAGTTACAGGTAATTCCTTAATAATAATTTTTTAGAATATATCGTTTATCAGATATTTTTGAAACCCTTTCTATTACTGTTATTTCGATAAAAAATATTTCATAAAATAATTTCAGATAAAATATGTTGTTTCAAAAATCGTGCTATAAGATAGCAAAATCTTAATAAACATTAAAATGAAATCTGCTGTTGCATATTTCAATGTATCATGTCAGAACTTAATTTCTTGAACGACCAAGCAGCGTGTTCTCGTGAAAGTTAAATTGTATTTTTATTCATTTGAATTGTTTCATTGAATGAGTCACTTCAGTAATGCAAATGATCCAAAGGACTTTGTATCGCATTTATGTTTTAAAAAAATATCTCATTTCTTATTTATTTCATTTCATATAATATATACTTAAAATGACATTTTTCAAGGGTTTTTTTGCTGTAGTCATTAACTTAATTTTTTTGAATCAGAGCTTTTTTAAATGTAATGGCAACACGTTATTAAAAGCTTGGGTTTTTTAGATGGTCGTGCAGATAAAAAAATATTTTTCGCCTACGGATTTTTGTTGACGTTAAAAACCTCATCTCAAAAACAACATCATGTTCTGTTCTGATAATAATTCCGTCTTCAAATGAATTTAATTATTTTTTCCTAATGTAAAAAAAGAATAAATTTTATTTTCATTAATTCAGAAAACGCAATATATATTTTTATTTACACTAACAACAGAAACAAATATTCTTCAATCTAATCAAGTAAGTACTGATTCGAATATAATTTTTAATATCCAAAAAGAGGCCTAACTGATTCACAGCTCTTTTATTAGACTTCTTATTCTTTTATATCGTTAAAGTCAACAATTATTTTGTAGTCACCTTTATTGTATAGTAAAACTATCAATGCCCAATGGATTAGTTTGAAATTGTTTGACAAGCTTATTCTGCCTTAAAACATCAGTAAGAATGTCAGAAAAGAAAAAGTTGACTTAATTGAAAATACTGAGATTTGTTCTGTGGAAAAGTTAATTGCCTTTAGACATAATTAGAAAAGACGTGTCGAAATATATGTGTCATGATTAAAATAAAGACACATATTATAACAAAATGAAATCTTTTTTTATCCTTTTGTTATAAACAGTTTGATTTTTAATGGTTATTTTATCACATATTATATTGTTGGAATTTTTTATTTTTTTAGGGTTAATAAAAATTCGCCTATTTTTATAATTTTTATTGGGGAAGCACTTCTTTTTCAACATTAATATATACCTTTAAACAAGTACTTCTTCCATTTATAAAAATGTATTAAGTGTTTCACGGAAACAACTCAAACGATTTACTTCAAATTTTATGTTTAGATAATGTTTTGATTTTTAGATTTATATATATAGGTTACTTATATGGGTGAAACATTATTTTACACAAAAGAAAACATTTTTTATAACTATCTATTAGAAAAAGTATATTCAACTTCCTCTCTGAAGTATATGCAATCGAGCTGTTTGATTTATTTTTTTACTTATGCATTTATATTTTATATTTTTGTTTTTTAACAGTACCTATATATGTGTGTGTTTCCTGAAAAATTTGGTTTCGCTCAAAAAAGAAATAATTTTTATAAATATTAGAACCTTTTTCAATATATACTCATGCTAACAATGTCTTATAGTGACAAATCAAGACTGATTTTTTCATGGTAAAACTATGTAAGTTTAAAATTATAACTAATGTAAGATAATCTGAACAATGAATTCTGTAATATACCCCATTGCTTAGAATAACATATTAAACTAAGTGCATTCATGACAATTTTTTAATTAAACGTCCGGTTTATATTCACTTAAAATTGAAAAATTATCTTATTTAATCAGCATATGATTCATAGCTAATTTTTTTCCAAAAAAAAACAAGATTTAACAAAAAAAGGAAAAAAAATTTACGAAAGAATCTCGATCTTACAGATAATCAATGTTTAACTACCAACTATTACGTTACTTTAACTAATTGATACCAAACGTTAAACTAATTATATGTGATTTTATAGAAAAAATATTTCCCATTTCCTACTATTTATTATAATTAAGTATAAATATAAATAATATTTGAAACTAGAAATTAATAAAATTAAAAATTGAATTTATTTTCCTTAAAAACGATTTTTTTAAATATATATTTTTTATTTCCCTTGTCACTCTAGTTACAATTTATGTGTTTCATATGATCACATTTTATTCCTTTCTCAATTGCAAAGTAATAAAATGTGCGAATTAAGAGAAATACCACTTCAATGGCTCCATTTACTCATATAATAGTGAAATGGTAAATGTTAATTTTTATCTGAAATTCTATGTACCTCAAAGAATTAAAATATGGAAATGTAGGAAGAGAAAAAAATTATAATAATATTTTTATGGAATATGGAAATGGGCATCCTCTATTACCCTAGAAACTATTTCTTTTATTTATCACGTAATCATTATTATTTGTTCACATATTTACTTCTAAAGAATCTAGAAAATTTTCAGCTTTCTCCTTTAATTTTTTTAAAAAAAATAAGTTAAATAAAATCTACCATTTCATTTTTATATCTTTATTTTAATAACAAACAATAATTTCTTTTCATAAACAAGACGATAATTAAAAATTACTTGAATTTAAGGAATCATATATGTATTCTCTTTCCTGATTACGCAAAAATAACCCGAATATAATGAAGCAAAAAACATCTATTTTCTTTTTTAAATGTATTGATTTTAAACAAAACGTATTCAACAAAAATAAGATTTACAAAGGCATTTACTTTTTTTCCAAAAGAATAAATTTTTATGGCTTTCGCATAATTTTTAAATATTTTAATTTTTACTGATATAAAAAAAGTTTTTAATGGTAAAATACATTAACAGTTTCTGACTTTAATGATGCAATTATATTTTTTAATTTAAGTGAAATTTAAGATTAAAATTTTCGTTGACATATTTGATTATTTTTTTTTGTTTAATCTTTAAAAATACAGCATATTTTTTTATAAAGGTATGGGAAATTATTTTAACATTTTTATTATAAGAATCTTCAAAATGATAAATGATATTTTCACAATGCAAACAGTCGCTCTATAAAGCCTAAAATATCCGTAGACTTTCATTATATTATATGTCTTTCTTTGTGTGGGTGAAAATAGTCTAGTGATATGAATGGATTGTGGCACAAGGAAGTACATCATTTTTCTTAGGAAAGGGATACCAGACAAAGGAGAAATATTTAATACTTATATGACAAAAAAAGGACGCTTCTGTCAAAAATATCAAATGCGGAAGCAGGCAAAAAGCAGTTACTTTAAATATTCCCCTCTCTTAAGAGAAGATTTTTTTTAATGTGAAGTAAATGCCGATTTTAATGCTTATTCTGTTAAATAACTTTAGTATCTCACTTTTTTCTACAATGATATAAAGGTTACTTTAATCATTTATTTCAGTAAATTCTAAAGCTCTTAAATTTTCTTCTTATCTAACAATTCTGTAGCAACATTTATTTTCTAGAACACAAGTTATACAAAGAGAAAAAATTGAAATCAGGTTTGAATTTTTAACGAATTTCGATATTTCAGATATTCCGGAATCCAAAATATATAATTTTGCAATTAAATTTGGTTGTGAATCAGATAACTCTACTTTAAGCTAATGAAAAAAAATTAGGTATATAGATTTAACACCAGCCTTGCAGGTTTGCTAAATTCTGTAAGAAATCTATTGAATGGAAATCTATATGTCCATCACATTAACATGTTTATTACAAAAAGAAAAAACCTAGATAGAGGAAATTTTTCACACAAATTTTTCATCCTACATATAGATACATACCATTATCTCCAATCTCCCCACAGGCACACGGAATAAAAACTTAATAACCGGACCGCCTCAACAGCAACAATGGTGGGAACTGTGGTTGAGTCCATCACCGGTCTCGGTGCTACCCTTCCCTTAGGAAGCACATCCAGTCATCGATGGAAGGAACATAATTCTCACATGTTAGTGTACCCTCCAGTGTGACTAAGTCCAACCACCATGCCGGAAGTATCTCCTCCTCATTCCGAGGTGTCCCACCGTGGGGAAGGGAGAGAAGGTATAACATATGGATTCAAATCAAATTTTAGCCAAATCCATCTAGGAATGGTCATCTGTCAGTCTGCTCTTTTAAAAGTATAAAAATTCGATAGTTCAGAACCGTAATTGCATAACTATATGAAATTTAATGGTTTATTTCGTGACTACAATTGTAGCATTTTTTTTGTCAAATTTTGGTTTTAATCTGTAGGAGAAAAGGCATCCAAAATACATTTTGGTTTACAACATACCAAATTTGGTTTTCGTCCAAGTAATTAACTTTCAAAGATCTCACGCTAATAGACTCTTTTATAATTATTGTTTTCTAATAGTATGCATTTTTCAATATACAAATTTATTTATTAGAGAATAGAAAAAGAAGAAAATTTCGAGGTAATCAATGGGTATTACAAATCTTTAAAAAAATAATTAATATCATAAATTTTCTATCCCGAACCCTCATTCAAAACAATTTAATTTTGCTTTATATTTTCGCAAACTTCTTTAAAATATATCATTTCATGACAAACAGCATGTACATAAACATAATAACTTATTTGTATCATTTTCTTTACAAGAACTTTCTGCTTATCATCTTTGATGAATTCTATACAAGCCAGATAATAACCCTCGGGCTGAAGTGCATTTTTGGCCCAACGGATATGTTACTCGGCTACTAACCATAAGGTTGGAAGTTCGGGCCTAGCGTTATCAGGCTACACTCCGACACATCCAAGGTAAAGATCCAAAGTTTGTTATCCAAGTTAAAAGGATTTTCGGTTTATCATTTCCAATATTAATTTTGGCATAACTTATTTATAAACAATACAAATATAATAGATCAAAAGATGAATTTACAAAAATATATTGACTGTCATCATATTTTTTTATAAAATTTCCCCAGCATGATTTATTTCAGACTAAATCATGCAACTCATAGAAACTCGCAAACTCAACTCATCATTAAACTTATAGAAACGTATCCTAGTTTTCATATATATCATCCTTAAATCTTTTTAATGCCCAATATGAAAGCACAATTCTGGCTAACATTAAAATTTCAAGAAAAGAACAATCATGTTTGAGAGCCATTAAGTTAATAAAATATACTTCCATTTCATTTTAAAGAAAAGGGGTCTTTAAATAAAAATAGGTTTCCGCTACATATTCGGTTTAATGAGGCAATAAAAATTTTCACAATAATACATTTGTTCTATAAGGAATTTTACTCATATTTTATTTTTTATGTAGCTATCAGAGATAAAAGAATGAAGACTTGCAATCAGACGAAAAAAATGTTTTATTTTCGGTTTCAAACATGCAATTATTATTGATAGATCATGCACAGGCTGAACGTAAGGAAAAAAATTATTTTACTTTGTAGTTTTATAGTAGTTTTATAAAGTAAAATAAATTATTACCTTGCAATTAAGAAACAATTGAAGAAATTATTTTGTATTCGAGTATACTAATAAATAATGTTTATTTGCATTATAATAAAATGGATATATTAAAAAGTAATTAAAATCTACCTTAATATAAATAAATATGTTATAATTACTTTAATAAAATGGCATTCTACTATACATATTCAATAGATATAAATATTTAAAAAATGGAAGTATATAAAGATTAAGAATGTACTTCATCTACTTTGAAGGCTAGTGTCATCAGAATATCTATTCTAGAAAATTTTATTTAATAATTCTCATGGAATTTTAGTTCAGAGACGAAGAAAATTAAATATTAGACCTTGAAAGCAATTTTGGATCATCATAAAACGATCTGACATTTGCAAAATTATTAAATTACGTGTCAAAGAATTTTTAATGAAGTAAAGGCAAGATAAAATTACTATTTGTTGTTGGTTTTTAATTCAAAGTAAGCATATCAGTCTTCGATGTATTTGTTAAAATCTAATAATTTTGTGAATCATTGTTCCCCTTTATACTCTCACCTATTATGCTTTTGAAAATATAATGTCAGTCCTTTTTTCATTATCAAAATATTATTAAAATTTTCTTTTAATTTTCGGTAATGAAAAGAATTCACATACTAAAATATTCGAATATAGATATTAATTCAACATATAAAAATTCATTATACTTTTTAAATATTGTTTATATGGTTGGAGAAAATGGTTAATAGTGTTACTTATGAAAAAAGTCATAAATGTTGTTTTGCTCAACATTTATCGGATTTTTCTTTCCTTTTGTGGTGAATAAAATCGTTATGAATTATTTTATTACCCATCAATTTCCCATTTTAGGAAATTCATTACTATTTGATAGTATTTAATTTATTTTTCTCTTATTTTATTTTATGTAATAATTGATCCCTTTTAATATAATCTGAGATTAAACTATGTACGCAGTGTAGGAATAAAAAGCTCTTGTGTCCTTAAACTTCGAACATCGTTTAAAAACATTCATAATGGCAATATTTTTTCCCTTATATCACTTTGTTTTAAAATAATATTCAAAACGTGAAATTTCCTCACCTTTAACATCGATTAGAATCATTTTCAATTAGGTGAACGATGGTTAATATTATTGAATCCTTATCCTTCAGTGATGGTTAGCATCGATTAGAATCAGTTTCAATAGTTAAAAATGCGTCTTTAAATTATCTAAAGTTCATTTCACAGACATTTCTGTTTATTTTTATAAATATCAATAACAAATTCAGCAGATGCATATGTTTTTTTTTAATTCTGGTATTCAGAAAGGTTTCAATAATTTCTCTAATGATGTGTGAAGACTTTACCATCATTTTCAATTATACATAGCAATAATTTTATAATTAAATTATTCATTCTTTCATTATTCTTAGATTTAGATAAACCTGCTCTTTTGCAAACATATCATCATCCAATATTAATTTTCAATTTTTTTTCAAAACAAATTTCTATTATTGAGCATTTATATGCTTAAACAAAGATTATTATAAACTGCTTTCTTCAATTAATGCGATTCTAAGATACTTTTACAAAGTGTTGAATTATTAGAATGGAACAAATAAATGTTATTACATTTTATTTGTTCCATTCTAATAATTCAACATGGAAAAAGAAGCTCATCTCTAATGAATAAACATAGCTTTTAATAAATGTATTGCATATTTTATTTCATTTTTTCAGCTGTTTAAAGTTTATCAAGCATTATTAAGTGATGGCATTGCTGGCCTAGTTTTTCAAACTTCTTTACCATTTTGTATATTATTATAATTTATGCGAATGTTTTTAACATACATCATGTGAATAAGAATTATACATGCAATAATGGGTAATATTAATAATTCTACAAATAAGACAGCTGTGTAAAATACAAAATAAAGGGCAGTTTTCCCACAACGGATATCATTATTAAAAAAATAGCAATCAAATAAAATACATACCTTTTCAATTGTCTTCATTCGAGAGACTCATCCAAAAAAATATATTAAAAATATATTTGAGAGAATAACTACAATTGGCATATCTCTAACCCCCACTTAGCTGTTCTGGCCTTACGCCTGAAGGAGATGAAGTGAAGAGAAAGAAAAATAGTTGAATGAGTTTGGCGATGTTTCTTCTTCTTGTGTACAGCCGACCACCCCATCACCACCGAACCTAACAGTATCGACAGGATTTGTTGTGACCGACTGTGGTCTTTAGCAAAGTCTGCCCTTACATTGAAGGAATTTGTCAAACGGTTTAGCGGCACTGATACCAATAAGAGTGTCTTTTAGAAGGAAGGAACTCCTGTGGAAACGTCGAGAAATAAGTTCAAATTTAATTTGTAATTTTATTATTCATATGTTCATCGATCATTTAATCCTTAAAATAAAAGGAATTTGTGTTGCCAAGAAAAGTATCATCATTTGTGTCACGGAACATAACAATAATTATGGCAGGAATACTGGAAGAGAGCATATAAATGAGATGTGGGCATCTCTAAGATTTGATACCCGGACAGCTGACAAATAATTAATTTTATTAATGAACACACATATATTGCCTATAACGTGAGAACTATCTTCAAGGATCGCTATAACTAAAGAGTGAAACTCATTTCTCTAATGCACAAATAATATTGATTTGCTTGTGAAAATAATTTAAAATGCCAGTTCTTCACAATTTCTCGCAATCAATTTCATCTGAGATCTGTCATCAACACGCTTCTAGGTGTAATGATAAATCATTCAATATCCTATCTACAAAGTGACATCCGTCACCAATTCATTAAGGGAGAACTGGAAACGCAATAACTTTCAACAAATCATAACTGACAGGATTTAAAAGGTAACGCAAATATTTAGGATAGTTTCATGATAAATTGTTATGAAACTCTGTACCTTTCAGTTACGATAATACCCGCTCTAAAACTCTTTAAAAATAAAAATCATATTTTTGATATTTTTAATGGAAGATGAAAATAATACCATTATTCGTGAAACATTTGTATCCAATTTCAAGTATTTGTCGAAAAATTGATATGTGTGAATTTAGTATCATGTAACTGGTTATTTGTGATCCCTAATTATTATGTTCACATGTATAAAAGTAAAGAAGTAGAAACGCTTACAATAATAAAAATATTCTACCTTTTACAGAACAATACAAATACAAAAAAATCATCGAAATCTCTAGAGTCAAATTTTTTTAATATTTCTACATTTTCCGAATGTGTATTTTATGTATTAGAATACAAAAAATGACATAATAAAGGGACAACTATTTCAGGCTTAGATTCTGGTGCATAATAGAGTTCAACAAAGAAAATATAAATTGAACGGAAGTGTAATATTAAAAATAAACATTACACACAAAATAAACCATTAGTTTGTGTTTCTATTTAATAATTATTGCGGGGAATTATAATGCAGGAAATATAATAATATTTTAAAAGAGTACCAAAATAATTTTTATTACTATTTTAAAATAAACTTACTCTATCCCATAGTTAGGGTTATAGAAAAATGTTTTCAAAACGCTTGCAACTATAATGTAAAAGTTTCCTACATTAAAATTCAAAATTTCATCTCATTAAGTAACGTAAATTTGAATAAAAGATAATGCAAATTATTTTGATGAAATTTTTGAAGAAAAGATGTGCAGTTACAAAGATTGTATGGATTTTAATTTCATGTGTTAAAGCAAGTTAAGAGCTCACATGTCACAGCAGATACGCTTTTCTCTTAGTCTACCAACTTGGTGAATGATTTCCTTTTGGAGGAATGGATCATACGAATGGATTGGCCAGAGTGTTCCTCGGGCATAAGTTCAATCGAGTATATTTGGGACGTTCTAGGCAGATGAATTGCTGCCTACCACCTCCTACCACCCCCAGAAACTCTCCAAGACTTTCCAAGAACTAGAAAAAGCTCTTCTGAAGGAAAAGGACAGAAAACCTAGCCGCTCTTTAATAGCCTGATTTATGCGATGCTTCAAAGGTGTTCAGCTTTGCTGGCAGTTCCGAAAAGCCCTACCCCCTAGTAAAAACGATTTTCCTTTAAAAAAACGCCTTTTCATTTGATCTTCTCATTTGTACAAATTGGATTTATTTTTTCCTTTTGTACCCAAATGCTCCATAAAAAGCATTTTTTTCTGCCAAGCAAATGTCATTTTATCTCAGATATATAACTACGTCTGTAGATAATATAGCAATCATTCAATCAATTCTCCAGGTGCGAGATCAATCCACAAAATTCAATATCTTTTAATTATTTTGAGCAATGTAGATATTGATAAACATCTATATCTACATCTTGTTCCAATTCTCGCCAAATTCCTTTTCTCTGGTGTTATTTTCAGTTATGTTATTTTATTCTTTTCAGAGAAAAAAAAATTGAGTTATTTTAATAGAGATAAAACTCAAGTTTATATTTCTATTTCTATTTGTATTTAAATGCTATTTAAATTAATTTTAAAGCAGAATTATTTTTTTATTTTGTCAGTCATTTATATTACAATATATGTTGATTCATTTCAGAATATCCAACCTTATGAGAAACAATTAAATATTTTTACTATGAATGTTAATTATAACTGTAGTTAGAAATGAATTAAAAGTTATAATTCTCAGTATATATGCTCCGATAATGTCTTTTTGGGATTTCCTGATGAAAAAAAGTATGTATAGTTAAATATCCATTAAAAACTGATTAGTTTAATTCTTTTTTTATAAATCTTTCTCTGAGTTAGTTTTTATCATTTGTTAAAATTTACTGAAAAATATCAGATTTAAACTTGAAAAAAGTATCACAAAAGCCCGTTTCAATTACATGAAGTTAAATTTAACGATAAAAAGAAAATACTCTTTAAATATCAGATTTTAGCATTTCCTTTTTTTTTCGAAATACCAGTAACATAGAAAGAAAAAAATATTTTAACTATCACTCTCTTATCCTATTACATTCTTTTTATAATAATTTACTCTAAAGTATATAATTAAAATATCTTCGTATTGAAATGTGAAGGTAAAATCCTTAAAATTTTATGTAAGTTATATTCATCAAAAATGGATAGAATTTAAAGATTTAATTTTTTTTTATTAATCCCTACTTTAGTACAGAAATATTGAGGATGCTAAACAGGGAAATTATAATTAAGTACAAATGAAATTTCTGTAACTCATCACCTTATACAATGAAAAGTAATTTAATATTTTCACGAAATGTTATTCCGAACCTAAAACCCTTGGGAATATTAAAAATTTAACTAACTATAGAAATCCGAATATAAAACTCAGTTAAATATTCCATTATCAAAAGATGTGCTGTATTTTAGAATTTCAAGGAAAAGTGTTGAAAGGTCGCATTTGGCAATACTTGACTCTCCGAAAAAGTTTTTCATTTGAATGAGTCAACGAAAATAAACTTTGTACCCGAAAGGTAACGCTTTGGTGATCCTATTTACGATTTTTAATTCACAAAAACGATCTTAATCTTCATATTTCCTTATACTTGGACAATATAGGTGCATAGTTATACTCCTATTTATATTTGCGCCCCGGTTATATATTTGTTGAAATTATTGATATGATAATGTAATTTATCCTGAAATGACTTTATGTAGATGTTTAAAAATTTGAAGTTTTTAAAAAATGATCAATTAAAGGCTCTCATAAAGGCTTTTAAGAAATATATTTGTGTTAAATATGTGTTAATATTAATATGTGTTATGTAATTTTAGAAAGTGTTATTTTAGAAATATCATTTAAAAAGAAGCGCTTAAGAGTAAATAATAAAGATGTTCATAAAAAGGATGAGAATAATAACTTTTAAAATCTATATATTTTCTACAAAGAAGGTTTCACTACATTCTTTTCAACAAATTTAAATAACTATATTTTAGACTTTTGGTTTAAAATAATATGTTTTTTAAAAAATCTTCTACTGGAAAATTTAAATAACTATATTTCAGCATTTTTTGTAAAAAATGATATTTTTAAAAAAATTCTTCTAATAAAAAATTAAATCTTCATTTTGAAAATTACTTCTAAAGAAAAGTTTCAAATAAAAAGTTTTGTACTCCCACTTTTTATCTTTTTTATTCAATTTTATTTTTGTTTGTAGAAATTATTTAAATCCTTTACTTAAATTACTTAAAAAGAAAATATGTTTTCAACTAAAGCGTTTTTAAAATGCATTCATAGATTTAAGCATTCATAAAATAAGATTATATTAATGTGTTCACAACATTAATATATAAATTAAAATTTGGAGTCTGTTATTTAAAAATTATAGAATTTTACTTAAAAACAGTTTTTCACAATTTCACAAGGAATGAAGGAAGATATAATAACATTTCTAAACAGTTTTGGGAAATAATTTTATCAATTTTGTGAAAAAAATTCTTTTTTTTTTGTAAATTTAATCTCCAAAATCTTTATCTAAACTAATGAATATTTATAGACTGAAAAAAGAAAAAGAATAGACTCTATTGAAATGTTACACAATTTTCTAAAATATTTTTGTAGTAAAATGGAAAATAATTGCTTTTTGGAAAGTTATCCTGAACATATTTATCAAATATAATCTTTCGCCTATCTCAAATGGACAGTTATTATAACTCAAATGTGGACTTTCTTTTTTCGGGCATACAAGATTCACTCATTATTTATCACCTTTTGTTCGACAAATCAAATTCTATTTGTTTGCAATATAACTGTCTAAATTTCCATTAAATTTATTTAATCTGAAAGCTCGAACTTTAATATCCATCATTTCTTATTTCATTAATTCGATTTCACTTGCAATGATTAGATGACATACATTAGTTCATTTCTTCAGGATGCATTTTTGAATTAATATAATAATTATTGTGAAGATTAAAGAAGCATATCTTCTTATCATTTCCCATAAACATTTCACTTTTAAAAAATTCAAATTTGAAATTTGACAGTAAATCCTTTACACTTTATATCTATGCAATTTCAGTACATTTTTCAAGGATTTTATTAAATTTTATGTCATTCAACTTGAATCCAATTCACTATTATAATTTTAATTTATAGCTAAATTCAACTCATTAATATTCCTTTATGAACTTAACATTTACATTCATAATCCAACTTCCAAATAATTCATTAATGCATTAACATAGCTCAAATTAAGCCAATTTCAACTCAAATAGTTAAAATTTCTGACAGTTGATGTTGTTAATAATGTTATAAATGTATTATAAGGCATCACTTGAAGTAAATTTCATACAAAGGAATTGAGTTCCAAAGATATTTTAATTTTCCAGGTCAGTAACTCGTACTTTAAAACTTTATGTTGAATTTGGGGAAGAGATAAAAAGGGAAAGGATTCTCAAAAGTAGACATTTTAACGGTACAAACATTCGGAGTCTAGATACAGGATCTTTCTAGAAGCTTTCTTATCTCTGTATATATATAAGCAGATGACCACTCATAAGAGTCAGTTAAGGAAAGAATTTCATTTTTAAAATGCTGATCGCAGAAAAAAAATTCTTCATTTTTTTAATACTAGTAATGTGCTATTATTTAATTGGAAATTTTGTATTTGCATTTGTATCACTGGATTCTGAAAATATTATCTTTACTATGCTTTAGTGTATTTTACTTTATGTTTTTCGTTTTTCCCGTGAATTAAAGCGTCTTTATCATTTGTTAAACTCACTAGACTTATAACCGCATATCCTCCAGATAGATTTCTCGTGGCAATATTTTTTTTTATTTAGAGTGTTGTTATCAATTAAACAATGTTTTTATTCATTTTTAAAATGTTAGGTAAAAATTTTATTAAAATATATTATTTGTACTAAAAGGAAATAATAAAATAAACAATAACTGTAATAATAATATCATGGATTTCAAAACAGCAGTTATCAAACAAGAATTTCTGTGTTTAGAGTTTTTTTTTTTTTTGTATAAAATTTCTATTTTATTCTACCCATCAATAAACAATATTTCACATACAGTTCTGTAAATTTCCCTTTAATTCGAATGAATTTTAAACTTTTTCCACTTACTTTATTTTAATATTGTTAAAAGTTTTGTAAATAATGAATCCCAATGAACTTGCTCATTACATATATGAAGAAATCATATTAGCAATAACTGCCAAAATAAATGAAATAATTGAGGTTTAATTTCTATATTTGTTGAGGTATAAATATTTCAACCTATTATTATGATACTAAAGTGCTTTTTTCCCATTTTTAATATTTCTATAACCTCTGAATAGTTTCAAAAATAAAATATTTATTTCAAAACTTTTCATTAAAATCTCTTGATAAAAAATATATTTCAAAGAGGTATTTTTTTTTAAAAAATAAATTTTTTTATTTTCAGAGGTATTTATTTCTAAAAATAGTATTACTGGATTTAATTCTATCATCAAAAGCTATATATTTACTTACTTAAAATATAAATCACTTACGAAAGGCTTAAATAGGAATATTCTAATAATATAAAACTTAATAATGTACGTTTCTAATCTTTTGATAAATAATATATGATAAAAATATATCTGATATTTGAGAGATATTTTTTAAATAATATTTTCTGAGCTATGTAATTCTCAGGTTTGTATAAAGGGAATTTACTCTCTTGTCAAATGCACTTTTAGCCTTTTTCTTAGAAAAAAATCCTTTACGATATGATTATCTACGAACATTGAAAAATTTGGTATTATTAATTTTTTTCTGAAATTTTTGATAAAAAGCCCTAAATAATAAATATGGTTTGTAAGATATATTTTTAATTTTATCTTCAGACCCATATATTTCCAAATTTTGCATAAAAGGAACTAAATTTATCATCAAAAACAAATTTTTTCACTTACTTAGAAAGAAAATCATTTAAGGTTTGCT
>JAOUZG010035502.1:813619-836842 GCA_026289955.1 Argiope argentata | reverse complement strand
TAATCCATAATTTAAAAAATAATATTCCTAATCTATAATTTTAAAAAATAATATTTCTAATCGATAAATAAATAAAATAATATCCCTAATCTAATTAATAAAATGATATTCCTAATCCATAAATTAATAAAATAATTTTCCTAATCTATAAATAAATGAAATAATGCTCCTAATGCATAAATAAATAAAATATTGTTCCTAAATGAAAGCCTATTTTAACTTTAAAGTTTCAAAATAATTTTTTATTGTTTTTTTCATTGCTCAATTGCAGCTCAACATATCTTTAAGTATCTAAATGAGAGGATAAATCCAATAGATTGCCTTTATCGCAAATGATAAAATTAACTTTAATTAATTAATTTGTTTTTTTTTTGTCCAAGCTAATTTATAACAAGGCATTGCTCTTGTTTTTTAATCCTAATAATGAAACTAATAACAATTATAACGCCTTCATGTCTGCAATGCATAAACTTCCATTGACAACAATGCTTAGTTAGCAAAAAGAAAGTTTAATAAAATATTCAAAATCACTTGTTATTTGTAAATTGAATAATTTCAATCATTCACCATGCAATTAATATCGCATCCTTTCAGTAACGACATCACATACAATGATCCTCGAGAAAGGATCTTAATACTATCCATTAATTTTTATGTAAACTAGTGCTTTATTCTGAAATCTTAATTATATCTATTTGTGCATGAGGCCGATGTCCCATAAATTCATATAAAGGTTTTAAGAGCCAATATTTCATGCATTCTATCACTGAAAATTTAGCATTACAACGTTGAAATGTCATTTGATTAATATTGTATGACTTCAATAATCATGTGTATGGGAAATTTGCTCAATTAACTGAATCTATATGACAGAAGCTATTAATGAGAGAGATATTCTAAACTAATATTAATACCTCTTAAGTGTATTAATTATAAAACTTAATTGTCCACTTGCACGACGAACACTTACAATTAGTTTCGCTTACTAAACCTGCAAAGGAACTTTGAAAATTAATCATTATTTCAGAATATCCAGTCCTTTGAGTATTTAAATATTCAGTGTTCAACAGAGGTAATATTATGTACGTCTTTCTCTTCTAATCCTTTTAATATTCGAAATGTAAAATTCAAGAGTAATATTGAATAAAGAATAATCTAAGTAATTTGAACCCTAAGGAATATTAGACACTTAAAGATAAATAGAGATTTAAAGGTATTTAATTGTTTACTACTTCAAATAGAAACTGCTTCGATATTAAATGTTCGTGAAAATATATTTGTTAAAAGTTTGTCAAATATATTTACACGAACAGTTGACGGGGGGTTCAGATCCTTAAATCATAGGCATAACATCCAATTACAAGGAAGTAAAGCTGACGTATCGGTTTTCTGTCTGAAACGTGCTGACAAATTGAATTTCTCTTTCAAATAGTGATGCAATTTCACCAGTTCGTTCCAGTCAGACGGAAGGAAAATACTAAATTGCCTCGATTGAATCGGAATTATTCTTGAAATGTTCTCTGTTGTCATATTTCAAAATAAAGAAACCCTTTAGCTAAACTGTTTAGTTCTTTTAAAATCATTTTTTAAAGACTAAATTCCTACATATTTGTAAAACATTTCAGGAAATATGAATCAGAGCAAAGAAAATTATTTGGCAACTCGAATCATTCGTTAAGCATTGTATAATAATTTTTAAGAAAAATTTCAAGAAAATTAATTATAAAACCTTATTTTATAAACTAATTTTATTGCTTTTCTTTCAGAATTAATTACCCAAAATAAAAAGTACATTAGAAACTATTTGTTGTTATAATTTGAAATACACTTTTGAAAAAGAAGAATTTTTAATTATTTCTATGTTGTTGTTACTTATGGTACTTTTCAAGCATGCTGACAGATCTGTCAGCTATTTAAGCCGATTGAGAGTCTTTTATTTTTCCATAGAGCCAACTAGGGTCAAGAGTAAGATTTAGCAGTACATACACGTCACAGGCCCTTTTTTCGGGGAAGGACTTCATTTAAACATTTCATTCATACATACATAGATCGTAATTTAGATCTGGAACAAAGAACGATTATTTCTGAACCAGTATCTTTAGTGGTATTACTCTTAGCATAGAGAACTTTGTGATCATGACAGATAAACGTGCGTTAGCCAACACACACATACACGGAGAGTCTTCATTTGACGGGTTCGAACTCGCAGCTCAAGAGAGGTGAATTCAACGTCCTACCAACCAGGCTATCCCGGCCCTAATTATTGCAATTATCCTGCTAAACATTATACCTTTACCGTTTTCTTTTATAATATCGGAAGTTATTTAAATTATAAAATATTTTAGACATTATAACACAAAAACAAAACAACATTGAACATAATAACAAAGAATAAATAAAATTTATACAACATTTAACAAATATATTAATATGACACGTCCGTTTTCAAAAAGAAATTCGCTTAAAATTAAAATAAAAGTAATTTATATAAGAACATTTTCTATTTATGGTTTTATATGACTTCCAGTATCCTGATTTTCAAAGTAAGGGTAAATCATAATATCAAAAGTAAAGGTACTTCTTATTAGACCGTTGATACGCCAAAAACACCGAATTTCATTTTTGTTACCAAAATTCTTTAATGTTTTTGAATACGTAGCAAACCAATTTTGTTCACGTAGGCCATCTATTAACGACCCTTTTTTTTTATTTTGCGAAAATGATCGACGGCTTAACACGTAATTACCAAATCAAATTCTTTTAAATGTACTACACAAGAAACTCAATCCAACTTTTACTGCCTTCTATATTACGTTTTTTTTTAAACCACCTTTTGAACATTTAAAAATATGAGCCTCGTTAGAAAGAAGAATATATGCTTTCTCTGCAGTATAAATAATTCATTATTTTGGCAGTATAAATCATTTCATTTTTTTGAGGGAAACAATCTGTATAAATAATTAATACGAGTACCTTTGTTTTATAAATACACGTATATTAATCAGAGCACAAATAACTCAAATTTTAATTATGTTATTTACGATAAACAATACCAGTTAAGTATTAACACTTTTAAATCTAAACTGTCGTTAGGAGAAAAGACCACGATTTCTAGAAAAGCTGCAAAATAGGATAGTAAATACATTTAATTAATTCATAAAATGAATATCTTACTCTGAATAGGATAGAAATAACTAGGTATATTGTATCTTCAGCAGTGATAATTCTATAATTTTCTTAAGTAAATTATCTATTAAGTGATAATTCTATAATTTCTTAAAGTAAATTCATTTAAAGCGATTTAAGAATCAATAGAAAAAAATTTTCTTTTACATCTATTTTTCACAAGAGAGCTCTCTTGCAAAATATATTAATCAGGAGGTGAATGTTTGAAGCTTTTTAACAACTTTTTCGGCAGTGATATATCTATTTATACTTTTCATTCCGTGTGTAATCAATTTTAATTGGAAATGGATATTATCTGTCGTCTGAAATGTTACATATTACTGAATAAATGTTAGTAGCTTTATATTCAGCATAATTTAAAACTTCTAAAGCTTCAGGTTTTTATTTTTTCTTAAAAATTGTTCTATATTACTTTATACCTGTAAGCAGAAAATCTGTATCGGTAAGAAAGAAGTAATCGAAATTGTATAATCAAGGAAGAAATTAATAGTTATTTAGCTATGTATCTGCTAATAGATTATTTCTTTCCAAAATATTGTGTTATTAGGTTCCAGGAAGACAAAAATTATTCACATATTAATATATATTTTTATTAAGGACCCAGTCAGATATATATAATCATATAAAATATAATATTTTTGTTACCAATTTAATAAAAAACGAAACAAAATTATTACTTATAACTATACTACTTCAATACTATCAGAAAACAGAAAGTTCCAAAATGTATTGAATTGATATTCAATATACAGCTGAACAATAATTTGAATAAATATTATTCAAAAGGGAATTGTTTTCTTCTTCTGTTATGTTACTTCAAGGCTGTTTTAGAAGTCTCAGTTAACTTTTCAAATTACTTGAATTGTCTTTCTTTAATATAACCCATACTAAATTAAGGAAGTCATTTTTCTAACATAATTTAAATACCTCAAGTAAATCCTGTTAAAATACTCATTTTAAAGCAATCATTTGTAGTCAAACATTATATTACGATTATATGAATAAAATGCTCAAATAAATAAAAAATTCCCATACATTTAGAAAAAGGTTGTAATTAGCATTATATAAGATAATTAATTTACAAATAATCCTAAATTAAATTATGATTCTGAATAAATATTATCCATAAATCGTTCAAAGCTGCTTAGATATAAATATATAAACCAAAAATAATTTTAGAAGAAAGAGATAAGAAATAATGTTATAATAAATTCGTTAAGAATACTTTCTATTTCTGATTTCTTAAAATTTCTGGCATCCTTATATACAGGGCAAAACTTGCAAATCTGCTGGATTAGAAATCAAAGCAAACGTTTTCTTTTTCATGCAACACTGCTTTTGATGTTAATAGGATACTTTTTGTTTCTTTCTCTGAGTATTAGAAGCCGCTCTAAAAGGTTCTAAATATTCAAAAGGCTAAATCTCCTTCAAAAGAATAGTATTTGCCTAATCTGATTACACGAGCATTCGGAGGTTTAAGCAGTTTCATTATTTTCAAAATGAAACAAACCAAATAAGTAATGGGCAATGCATTTTGTATGTTTTTTTACATAAGTTTCTCATCATTCAATGCTAAATTATCATATATTCGTCTTTTGTACTTACCATTCTTGACACCTCTTGTACAGAATCGGTGCTTTTAAAAGCGTTTCTAAATTAAGATTGTAAAAAATATTTACATTTCTCCTTCACAGCTATTAGCGTGAAGAAGAAACGCTTCTATAAAGAGCTTAAGAGACACATTTGTGTTTAATTTAGGAAGGAAATATTTTTACATTGTATTGTGGAAATCTTGGAAATGAATGAAAGTATTATATTTGGATAAAAAGTTCTGTCTATGATTATCTCAAAGCAAAGCCTTGTTTTGGTTGGTTTAAAATACACTTAAAACATTATTTGTGCATATCTACATCTGGAAAGAGATTTTACGTATATAAAGCAGATTAGTCAGAATCTTTCTGAGAGTTTTTGTTGATCTCTTAAGTTTTTTTTTTTTTTACTTTCTTCGTTTATTTTTCTTAAGTGAAATAATGCCACAAATAACTTGAAAATCTTTAACCCAAATTCAAAATATGTGATGTTTAGTAAGCACTAAAGAATATTGTTAAGTCACAATAATTTGATTTCTTTTCTATAAAAGCTTTTAAAATTAATTCTTTTTGGCTGTTGTATTACAAAATATTTTGCTTTTCCATAAATAGAAATATGATTTTTCTTTAGAGAATATCGTACAAATATATTTAATGCAAATATTTAAAGATTATTAAATAATTCATCCCTTGTTCAAAGAGCACATTTTGGTGGCTATTATTAATTTTTATTAATGCACTTTTGCCGGCTTTATGGCGCAGAGGTAGCGCGTCATCCTCGTGTTCTGTGAGTCCCTGGTTCGAGTCCCGATTCGGGCATGGTTGTTCTTCTGTGCTCTATCTGTAAGGTGTGTGAATGCAACCCCCCCCCTTTTAAAAAGGGCCTGTGTAAGCGCGTGGGTGTGTTTTTCATCCTCATATGAGCTAAATGCCAAACTTCTGCTTTCGGGTACTCAAGGGTCCATACCCACAGAAGCCAATGCACCCCTCTTTCCATGGTAAAACGCGGACAGGACATCATCATCTTCATTAATGTACTTTAAATTACCATAATTTAAATCAATTGATATGTTAATAATCACCCTTGTACAAAATTCAAATTTTGGAGGATCTAATGAGGAAACAAAGTTGAACGATCCGTACAGTTGTTTTTATTTTTTAAAAGGAAGGTGGGCTGAAACAATTTGAATCATTTCTTTGTATAAAAATAGTATGTAAAAGTCTTTTTAAAAGTATGATTACAATGTCATAGGACACTACCATCCGTGTTTTGACAATAATGACAGATAAATCGATGGTTTAACTGGAATTATTTATTATATTTTGAAATATATTTAATACATAATATTGCGTCTCATCTTCCTCAAATCTATCTTTTAATTTTCAATTATTTTGTCGTTTTGATATTCATAAAAAAATTACAACCTTCTTATGGAAAGAAATAACAATATATTTTACTAAATCATAAAACCATGATTAACTTGCTGCTTCTAGATCATTATAATGTGTTCCTTACATTTAAATTCAATTTACTTTTAGTCTATATTTTCATTTTTGAAGTAAAGCCACATCACAAACATTCTAGTCTTCTAACAATTATGCCATTTTCTAAAAATTATAAACGTTTTTCTAAACTAGGAAACCATGAATTAATGATAATTCTATCTATAAAATTCATCTCAGTAATTAATATCCCTGTGTATTTTTATCGGTTGCTTTTTCAATAGTATCCTGGTGATAAAAGAAAACAAAAATTCATCAATAGTAACCAATAAAAGCAAACTATTTTCAATAATAAAATCTCTATTTAATAAATCATTTTAAAAATTTAATGCTTTAACATAATGTAAAAACGTAAAACTTGTAATAAAATAAATATAGATTTTTAAAAGTTTTTTGATTAATAAAGTTTTTTTTGTATGGAATAATTTTTTAAATGCTTTCATTTCCTTTAAAATATTTTTTTAAAGAATACATAGATGTCAAAGTAAAATATATCATATTTAAAAGTCAGGCATTTTTTCTATTTTGTTTTCACCCAAAAATTTCCTTTTATAATCACCATTTGCACAGATGAAATAATTTAATGTAAGTATTGAGCATTGAATTTGGAAAAAAAATGACAAACATCATTTTTTCGCTTTTAATCACTTTTGAATAATATTTAAAATTAAAAAATTGCATAAAATTTGATTTAAAAGTTTGCATGCTAATGTAAAAACAATACGTTATTTACATTATCAATGTAAATATTGATTGCTTTACATTGTAAATGTAAAGATTTCCTTGTAATTATTTACAAATTACTATTAATTTATTTGATTTGAACTTTTTTCAACAGCACAAACTGAAATCAAAGACGATATAAATTAAAATGCATTTCAACTGTATATTTAAAAAAACTTCAAACAACGTAAATATAAAGAAGCTTTCTTTAAAAGAAGACAATTTTTAAATTCATTATTATTTTAAAATTCTTTATTTAAGTTAATTTTTCTATATTACTCCAAGATAAAAAAAACTTAAGCTGTATTCATCAATAACAATTTTTCAAATAACGAAAAAAAAGAAGTAATACAAGAAATACCCCTCTTTGTGCTTAAAATTACTGCAAGAATTCAATATCCCTGCTTTTGAACATACAGATGAACGAATTTAGTATTGTAAGATACAATTTATTGGTACGCATCTTCTTTAAAATAATGTAAATTTAAAAGGCAGAAATTAAATATTAAGCGACAAAGTGTTATCTTAAAATAAAGGTGCATGCATTTATCAATAAAATGATAACAATGCTAAAAAAATAAAGGAAAAAGAATTTGCTTACAACAATAAGAAATATTTTTAAAAAACGTAACTGTTTTAAAGATAACAAACAAAAGAGTCAAGAATAAGATTCTGAAAAATATTCTTTCTACTAAGAAATGCGTTGTTTTGTAGAATTTCAATAATATTGTGTTTGTCGTATTCTATGAAAATGTCATTTTGCCTGATTCTGTTTAACAAAATAAATTGTTCCTGGCATATAGTGCATTGTAGAACATGTTTACATTCTTTTATTTCCAAGAAACAGACTTCATTCAATATCTTCTGAATAAAATTTATGAGAATAGAATTGGAATTGTTAACAAAAGAGTGTAACATATTTTGAAACGACTGGAAATTTTGAATGACAATAAAAACAATCTGTAAGCGAACTTGCTCATAAAATTATATATATTTTTTGAAACTTATAGATGACAATGAAATAAACAACTACCTGTAAGCAACAACAGTGGCGCTTTTAAAATAGGATATTTTTCTTATCGTAATGTACAGTTTGCATGTAATGTAGATAAATACTAAGGTCTTAACAAATTCTATTATAATATCATCCGTCATCTTTCATTCTATACTACTTCCTTTGCTTTTTCACCGTAAATTGAATTATATGTATATGAAAATGTGTTGTTGCTTGTACTATTTTCTTCTTTTCCAATTTTTTACTTGTAATTTCAGAAATTGATACAGAAAAGATCCAAATGATTTTCACTGTTTGCATGCGAATAATTTTCAGTAAGGAATTCTAAACGAACAAAGAATATTTCCTTTTAAAGACAACATTATTAAGACGTTATCATTTTTAAAAAAACATTATTTATCTTTATGGTTTTAAATGCTCTGAATGGTGGGACGATATAGTATTGTGAAGATATAGTTGTAATATTTAATAACATGCATTCGGTAATATTTAATAACATGTTTCTAATCTAATCATATGGTGTCTAACAAAAGGATTTTTGGTTAAAAATTGGATACACGCTTGTCTTCGAAACTGAAATTTTCATATGATGAAATGAAACAAATATAGTCGGAGCATTAAATTTATTTGAAAATGTTGTGAATGAAGCGGTGACATTATTACTGAAAACTTTGGAAATCTTTCTTAACTTGTTGGTTCCATTATTGTATAAATGTTCACAATTTTCTTGTTCGCTATCAAAAACGTATATATGTGTGAGAAATGCTTCTGTTGTTGTTGTTACTTATGGCACTTGCCCATAGACAAGCCCCGCAGATGAAAGCATTAGTAGATTTAAGCCTAACGAGCGTCTCTTGTTTTCGAAGTAGCGCCAACTTGGACCAAGAGTACGATTTAGCTACACACTCATCCCGCTTTCGCTTCCACAGTCTTTTTTTACAAGGGGGCACATTCACACATCTCACAGATAGCGCACAGAAGAACAACCATGCACGAACCGGGACTCGAACCCGGGACTCCAGAACACGAGGAAGACACGCTACCTCTAAGCCAGAGAGGTGGCGGGGAATGTTACTGGCCTTTATAATAACATTGCATATAAATTCAGCTTGTAAATTTGGTGTTTGTAAAGTATTAAAAATTATAATTTTTTTTCATTATTTTTTAAGAATTTAATTTCCAAACTTTTTAAAGTAGGCAACAAAAATAAATAGTTGATAATAAAAGTCAGTTTTTTTTACTTTCCTCTATGATGAAAACTGTTTAAATAAATATGCTTAGTTACTTTTCTCTAAATTTTACAAATACAGAGTAGAAAATAGAGTAGAAGGCAGTAGTAATTTATTTTTAAAATTGTCAATAGACAATAATTTTCAAGATGGTAACCCCTTGATCATGGACGCATCATGATAGTAGAATTTTATAATTGTTCAAAAGATGTGCTCAAAAGTTTTCACCACGCTTTTATTTGCAAAATTCACAAACAGTAAATGCTTTTATCAAAGTAAAAGTAAAAGACACATTTAATAATACCATTAATTTAATTTGATAAATTAATATTAACAATTATTTTTTATTCAAATTTATCCTATTTCAGTGAAAAGGATTATTTTGCTCTCCTTATATTTTCTGATAAGACAATAATTTATCATTTCTCTGTAGCCAATGGTTCACAAAAATAGATTTAAAAGAAATTGTTTTGAAAAAGCAAAAAGCTATATTTTTCCAATCAGAAAATCTGGATAAACAAATGCAATTACAGTTTGTTTTAGATCACAAATCTCATTCATCACTGTATCTTTAATAATGCTTTGACGACATATTTAAATGATGACGACGCCATAACATAATTAAATAAGGATAATTAACAACATAATATTAAAATAACATCATAACATCATAAAATTGAATAATTAACAGCATAATTAAATAATGATACTTAAATAACGTCATAAAATTGAATAATTAACGACATAATTAAATAATGATAATTAAATAACGTCATAAAATTCAATAATTAATAACATAATTAAATAATGATAATTAAATAACGCCATAAAATTATGACGACACAATGTCTTTTTTAAACTGTAAATTCGATATCTCATATTAAGTTAGTTACGACACTTAAATAAACTTCCAAGCTTGGAAATTTATCATTTTTTCAATGAACTATATAATAATATTTAGTTTGATACTTCATATATATTTTCTTTTTGTACATATATCAATTTTAATTTAATACAGACAGGATAAACAGCATTACATTTTGTTGATAGTGATTCCTACTGTAGTTTCACTTTATTTTTATTCGTTTCGATGTCAAAATATATTCAAGTACATCAATATTTTCTAATTTAGGATTCTATTCAGAGAAATTTTCAATTTCAGCAAATTATTAACACTCGAATGCCCAAACAGAAAATGATAGTTATTTGATTCTAGACTTATTGGGGAATTTTAGACCTAATGTAATATGCTTTTGATATGGAATTCTCTCATTTATTTTCAGCTTCAAATATTTCATTACCTAAAAATACCATATATCCTGTAAGAAAGATAATTCCAAAAACTTTTCAAATCAACTTTCTTTTCCTTAAACTCTATTCTTTATTTCATTTTTGAGTGTTTTTAAACAGAAATGAAATTTCAGATGCAGCTTTTAAATAATTTGAAATTCTTCGTAAAAATTAAATAAATTCCATTCAAAATCTGCTTTTAGCTTGAGCTTTCAAATCTGTGTTTAATAATTATACAAGATAAATCAAAATGTTTTCAATTTTTGATATTGCTAGCGATTTCAGAAATATGAAATTTATTTATAGTGAATTTTATAGAACTTTTAAAAGTACATTATAAACTATTAATCCAGAATGCATTAACTATTTTGTATTCTGGGGATTACAAATTAAATTTCAATATAGATAATAAAAACTAGAATTTTTTTGCAGAAGCACTCAAATTTTTTCATTAATTTTCGAGTCAATCGTTGAAAAAAATTGTCGACTGATAGACTGAACTTTTTCCTTTTTGTATCGCCGTTAATATGAAAACATGATTTCTCACAAGGAATCAAGTCGTCTTACATTTGTTGGCATCAGAAAGAGGATCAGAAATAAATGATTTCCAAAGTAAAAATCAGTCAGTTTTTTCATTTTTCTTAATTTTTGCATGTTTGTAAAATACTCTATTTCGGATTTTAACCTTACATTATAATTTAATAAAATCAAATATTCATTTGGGATTTCTTTCCATTGTTGAATATGTCGAAAATTTAACACAAATATACTAATTGTTATCGAAACCTCAAATCACAGCATATTAATTTTGCTTCTCAGTTTTCTTTATTAAAAGATTTGTAATATAATTTATTCGTTTTATTTATTTGTTTCTAATGTTTAATTATTTTTGTAATTTAAATGAATACAATCTCCAAAAAAATTTCTAATTTAAAATATCTAAAATTTTACACTTAGTCAACATTAATTTAATTATTATTTTTTTCAATTATTTCTATTAATATTAATTTTAAAAAAATAATTATTAATAAATTAATAATTATTCTTTTTAATTAATTTGTCCAGTTTACCCTTTGAATATTGATTTATTTGGAATGATGTTTCATTTGGAACGTACTTAACAAGCTTTTAATTTAAAGTAACATCAAGGCAAGAGTGTATATAAATAAGTTGTTCTTTCAATTATCTGAAAAAGCACAATTTTTACTGTCACTTCTTCGCAAGCATCTGTCAAAAAATACCACTAGATCTCTCTTTACAACGTTGACACTAATATAGCAAAGAAACAACATTGCAGGTCCATCTTCACAAATGTTTCTTTCGCACTTTTGTGACATTGCTGGAAAGTACATTTTAGAGATTTGTAACAATACGTATTCCAAACTTTTGCCTCTGCATTCAAAATTCTAATAGGACAATGTTTGAAGTTCTTAATACATGGTCTTCAAGAGTTATGGTCTTCTCTGTGATACTAGGCTCCTAATTCATAATTTTCGAGATTTTGGATCAATCTTGCTGCCTGGCATTCAGGTTCCTTAAAATTATAAAGTCACATTGAAGAAGCAAGATCAGTTCAAAGAAGAAATTTCTGTCCAAAGATATATAGATTTTATAATTATTACACGTTACATCATAATTTATTGCAGGCCTTCACCAAGTCTTGTTGAAATAAGCAAGGATAAATAAATTTTAACTAAGAAGATAGGTATCTATTCCTTCATTTCTGGAATCTTGAAAGAATATATGCGAATATCTTTTCCCATTGGTAATGTATGCAATAACATATTAATAACAATATAAATGTAGATTCAAAACTGTTTGCATAATTCATTCAACTCGTCACCGTATCTTACGTTAAGAAAATTCATGACAAGTCTGAGGAGTCAAATATAATTTGTCAAATATGTCCAAATATGTCCGAATAATAATTCGAAAATAAACCCATATAATAATTTCAAAATATACCCATATAATAATTCGAAAATATACCTAAATAATAATTCGAAATTATACCTAAATAATAATTCGAAAATGTGCCCATATAATAGTTCGAAAATATATCCAAATAATAATTCTAAAATATATCCAAATAATAATTCGAAAATATACCCAAATAATAATTCAAAAATAAACCTGAATGATAATTCGAAAATATACCAAAATAATAACTCAGAAAATATATCCAAAAATAATTCTAAAATATACCTATATAATAATTTGAAACTATACACAAGTAATAATTCGAAAATATACCCAAATAATAACTTGAAAATATACCCAAATAATAATGCGAATATATACCCAAATAATAATTCGAAAATATATCCAAATAATAATTCGAAAATATATCTTAATAATAATTCGGAAATATACCCAAATAATAATTCGAAAACATATATAATAATACCTAATACCTAACAAATAATACCTAACTTCCAAATATACCAAAAAAATAAATTAATTTAAAACGACTGTTAAGAATTTTTTTCAACATTTGAATCTATTCAGAAAAAATTAATATATTACAGAAAATGATGCAATTCTGTGCATATAGTTAATATCATACAATTATATGACACTCTCAAATCAATCCAAATGCATCTCTGTAACGGGTATAATTTATTACTGATCATATGAATACTTTGTTATGGTCATTCTTGCTAAAAATTTATCTTTCTGAATGCAAAATATTCTGAGGATCTTTAATTTCAAAGGTTATAAACGAATCAATATATTACCTTCACCTTCTCTAGGCAAAGCCTGTTTCTAATAATTTTCTTGATTTCTAAAAAAAATAGGGTTTTATCTATCACTAAAATTAATATTCCAGTAAAATTAAAAGAAAGCTGAACTTAGAAAATGAAAATATGAAAAATTATTACAGTTGAATTACTTGCCTTTAATAAAAATGCGATCTCCGTTTAAAATTATTTATTTTTTGCACGCTCCCTTCTAACAACCAAGACACCCAATCACATGCGTTATGAATCGCCTAAAGGGCGAATTAAATGAACAACCACATCAAACGCTCCATTAGCGCAAATAATAGCGAATTGATGCTTCACAAAAGGCGAAATTTTCGTTTCAGTTTCAGTGTACCTTAAGAAATTAAACGTACGAGGGAAAAGGAAAGTGGAATAATCGTTTTATGAAAGACAGAAATTTGCATCTTTACTTGCTGTAGAAGATATTTCCATTTTTAAAGCCTTATACCATTCCACCTTTTTTTCCCCTTTTTTCGCTATAATCTCATAATTATTCAAGCATGAATCCATGGTTCGTAAAGAAGCTAGAATCTGCGCATTTATCAACTTTCCCTTAAATTTTATGCTACTGAAAAAAAACGAAGATAAAGTCTTTCCTTTCAGAAAGAAGTTTTAGAATCTTTGTTTCTGTAAATAAGAAAAACGAGAGGATTACTTCCGTCAAACGTAATAATTCTTTCTCAAGTCAGCTAAAAAAAGGTTGCAATTCTTAGAATTTTACAAAATGTGTTTGAACTTTATGTTAAATTAGTTTTAAAATAAGCTAAGTATAAAAAAGAATGAAATTATTTACTTTTGTTAGAAGCTTATTAATTTTTTACGAATAATATATAACGTTGCAAAAATGTTTACTTTTCCAAAAAAATTCTAACTATCCTCTTATTTTTCCCGCATATTTTTCACACATTTTTCCAACTAATTACCAACATACATTGCTATATCAAATATTTAATCGCCTGAGTTTCTTCCATTGTAGAAAGTTAAGGGGTAAGGGCTCTATTAAATATCCAAATAATTTACAAAACAAATAAAAAAATGAAATTTAGAAAATAAATAAGCCTATCACTTAAGATGAGTTTAGTTATCTAATAAATTTTATGTGATAAGATGCCATAGGGCTAATTTCCATTTGAAAGATTCATGTAGCAAAATAAGCAAAAATTATTAAAATAACTGAAATAACGCACTGCAAGTTCAGACAATTTAGCGACATCATGGACGTGGAATTATATCTAAATTGCTAGAATCAAAATATAGCTAATATTCCTGCTGAAGCAGTTGATTGATATAATTGATTGCAGAAAAATTAATTTTAATTAATTTTTAGAAAAATTGCAATATCTCTGACAACTTTCTTATAACCAACAACAGGAACAGGAAATGATAACTAAATTTTGTTATCAGTGCATCATTTCCTGTTGATTGCAACAGGAAATGATGCACTGATAACGAAATTTAGTTATTGTTTTTACGATTTCTAGATTTATGATAAAGAATTTCATAAATCTCATATGCACAATTTAACTCTTTAAAATATCTACATAAAAATCTTTCTTTAAAGCATTTCTTTTAAATATAAAGCTGGTATTTGATTCATTTCAAAAGGATAAATGCACAAAAACTGTAACTTAAACGCTTGACTATTGGTATAGTATTTTATTTTATTTATCATCAATAAACATTTCACAGGTATACTTATTATGCGGTCATTAAGAATCGCCTTTAAAGACCATCTCAATTTTCATGAATATTCAAAAAAAAAATCTCAATCTCAGATCAAATTTTTGTCATGTTGTCAGAAAAGAATAAATTAATTTCAATCCATGTTTTAAGTTTTATATTTTATGCTTAAAAACGAATAATAGGAAATTTATATTTTTTAAGGAAAATCTTTTCCCATTATTATGGATAATTATTTTTCGTTTGGAGTTAGAATAAATTCAGCATTTGATGGTGGATTTTAAAACTACTAAATCCATTAATTATTATTAAAAGCATTTATTACGAATAAAAAATACACATTCGACAGTCAGTGATTGATCTTCTGTGATAATAAGAAGAAAAGCGGTTATAATCTGAAAAAAATGGTTCGAAATTAAAGAAAGACAAAAAAAAAAGTTCTGAATTTAGTTTGATTAATAAGTAATTTATTTCTGAAAAACTAGAAGTATTTTTATCAGAAAAGCGTTATTTTTTCTTATGATTTATTGGTGAGGTGTGAAAACAAAAGTTATCGAAATGAACTTTTCTGCTTATTTTCCAAAAGCAAAAGAAAGTTAAATTTGAGATTTATTAATATTCCATTTCAATTCAATTTTATTGAGAGAAGAACAAATTATTGCTTAGAAATTTAATAATGATTCCATGGATTTGCCATAAAAATGATTGATTTGTTATATATGCGATTAATAAATGAAAATAAAGTGAATAATGAGATATTTAATTAAATGAAAACTTTATTTTAAAACCATTAATCAAAAAGGTAAAGTTCCTTACCGCTTTTTTCTGAGCTTATATTATAAGCATTTAATATTCATATTTTTCCTTGAAAAATATTCGATTAAACATCTTTGCATATTAAGATACAGAGAGCAATTTAAAAGTTTAAATCACATTTTATTTGTTTTATTGAAGAAAATTGTTGTAACGTCAATAATAACTTTTTAAAATATGTAAAAATGTAACATGAATTTGAATAAAAGGCAACGTAAAATCATGCTGAAATTAATACATTAAAATTTGCTATTTTTCAGAGTACACATATAAGCAGCTTCTTTTACAAGTTGGTGTTTGTTTGGAAGAGCAAATATGCACATTCTTCTAAAAATTAGCTGATATTAGTTTAATTTGATAATTTGATCTTGTACTGTCACAAATGGATCTATTGTTTAATAATTCAATCCATAAAACCATTCAATTATAAGAAATTATTGATTGCGTCGCTTAATAAATTAAAATTTCTTTAATATCTTCTTTGCAATCCATATTACTATGATTTTTATAAGAACCTGTATTTCTGAATTTGGGTGAAGAAATATGAAGCTTAAAAGGCAATTTAACAGAAAGAATCAATCACTTTCGACATTAGATAAATTTATATTAAATAAAAAATTAGGTACTCGGAACTGTAAAAGTTTCAAAAAGGAAGAGTTTACTGATAATGAAATTACAATGATATAATTACTCTGTGTTTTTTTCTATTTTCAGCATTAAAATCATTAAACGTTTATTATTTATAAATGCATTGAATCTCAATTTTAGAGCACAAAAGCCACTCTTGTTGTTGTTACTTATGTAACGTGACATTTATAAGCCCTCCCCCCTGATACATCAGCAGATTTTAAGCTGAAGGTATGCGTCTCTTGTTTCACGTAGCGCCAACTAGGGTCAAGAGTACAATTTTAGCTGCACATTCATCACAGTCTCTTGCAAAACCCCTTTTTTTACTTGGGGGGGAGCTACAGTCACACATCTCACAAATAACACCCAGAAGAACAACCATACCCGAACAAGGGCTCGAACCCGGGACTCACAGAACAGAGGAAGGCGTTCTAACTCTGTGCCAGGAAGCCAACGAAGTCACTCCTATTACATGTTGTCGAAAGAAAACAAGCATATGTAACAAATTACTTTGATTTTAATTCACGTGTTTTTTTGTCCTATCAAACATAAATTGGATTTTTAAAAACAATATACATTTTCTACATTAATACTTAACCCAAAAAAACTTAATAATCTGAGCAAACAAGCTAGTTATTGAATTCAACTAAGTTCTATATTTATTTGTATCTAAAAATTATTATAACTAAGTTCGATTTTTATTTGTATCTAAAAATTATTATAACTAAGTTCGATTTTTTTTTGTATATAAAAATTATTATAACTAAGTTCAATTTTTATTTGTATCTAAAAATTACTATAAAAAATATCTAAAAATTATTTGCAGATTACATTAAAGTTCTTCTAGTTATTAGCAATGTATAGATTCTACTCCAGGAGATGAAAAGAAAAATGTTTTTAATTAATTTCAGTAATCTTGGATCATAATTTTCTGATAGTTTGTTCTTATTTCGAATTCTCCCTTGAATTATCTCTGTTGTTTGCAATTCCAACTTAATTAGATACAAAATATATTTAGTCATACTTTCAATACTTAATATGCTTTTTAATTAAAATTTCACATCAGCTCTTTCTATTTAGAGAAGAACTGAAAAAATGCTTCTATTTCAAACCAAAACAAAAAGAGCTGGTGATACTCAAGATTCATTAATCGAGGTAGAGATATGTTCTCCAGAAGGAAAATTATTTCATGATGTTGGTTTACTTCTTACTTTTGCAGAAGAAAATATCTTTATTTAAGGAATCATCTGCTATATATCATGATAAAGGAACAATCATTGGACATTAGGTTCCAATATCAGATGACAAGCAATTAGATATAATTAAATTTCACACAATATGAATAACTCTCCCACTGTGGGGAGGGGGACTTCAAAAATGAGAATGAGAAGCCTTCGGTATGGTTGTTGGTTCTCGCTACCCTGGTGGGTACAGAAAGAGGTGGCAGTTGGCTACCTCCCATAGATGACAGGAACGTACTTCCTTAGGGAACGCTTATGCCATGGCCGGTGATAGCCCTTAGAATTCAACCTCTATTCCAACTAGTGTTGCTGTCGCAGTGATCTGGTAATTCAGTTTTATTCGTGTGCCTAAGGGTAAGTCAGAGCAGTCAATTATGGTTATGATTACATTTTCAATAACTAGTATGCATATCCAAAAGTACATAAATGAATGCTCATCTGTATGAAATATAAGTAGCATGAACCATATTGCCAGAAAATTTCATTGATAAGTATTTTTTAGTTCTGAAGATTTCTAACACTCTTATATTCAAAGTAAAAGCCTGCGAATTTACTCTAAGCGAATTAAAGAAATTATTTTTATCTTTCTTAAATTATTATTTTCGATTTTAAAGAAAGAATAATCTGTTGTATAATTAAAAAAGTTCTAAATATTCAAAGATCTCAACCTCTTTTAAAAGAAAAATTTTTGCTTAGTTTAATCAAATAAGCCTTCAGATATATAAATAGTTTCATTTTTTTAAAACAAAATGAGTTTTGTAAATAAAGATTGTCTACTTTGAGTGTCTTCTTTTACTTAAAAAAACATTAATCAATTCGAAAATACCTTAAATTGCTTATGTTTGTATTTACCATTTGCAATACCTCCAGTAACGCATTCACGCATCTATAAGCACCTCCAAATAAATGAGAGGAAAAAGATTTTGCTGTTTTGAAAGGGAAGCGTAACTCAAAAGAGCTTAAGAGATATATATTCATTTAATGTTGGAAGGAAGAATTTGCACAGATGATTGGAGGGAACAAATAAATAAAATACATTTTCAGAAAGCAATCATTTTGTAATAATCTTAGGTTCGCCATTATTTGTAAAAGTACACGAACAGTATTTAAAATATCATTTGCTTACATATGTATTTATAAAAGGATTTTATACATATAAAAGGCATTAATCAAAATACTTTATGTCACTTTTGGCGCTTTCTTATACTTTTTACTTTGTTAAGATTACTAAAAGTTTAATCAAAATGTATAGCAGGGGATGGAAGGCTGAATATTAGGAAGAACAATTTAAATTTTCATTGTTTGTTTTCTGTATATTATAAAGCGTTGAAGGATTCTGCTTGTTTATTTTGTAATTTCTGAAAATGTTTTATTTTACGATAGGAAAAAATTCCTTTAAAAATAATATTGTGCAAACCATATTCCTCATTTTTAAAATATTTAATACGATGGCAGGATAATTGATATTTAATTGTTAGTTAAATAATTTTTAAATAACTTTTATCTTCAAAATTCAATGAATTTATATGTATATAAATTCACATGTTCTAATAAATTGAAAGAAAATGTAGTTAATCCTTTTATAATATTCAAAAATATTTATCTATTAAACATAATTAGTCTATATAAACTACAAAAAATATCAAAATCCATTCCCCTTTTTTTCTAAATTGTTATATAAGCTGATAGCAACAAGCATTTAAGTTTCATAATTCTAATCGCTATCGTTCTATAAAGTTTATATCTCTGAAACTCTTATGAATATAAAAATAGAACGACTGTGTATCATGGAGCTTTTCCAAATTATTCTATTTTCTTTCCTTTTTTTTTTCCTATAGTCAGAAAAGGAGCTTCAAACATAATATTTATAATTGAAGTTTAGAAAAATCAAATAAAATAAGTAAAAAATGCAAATGAAAAGTGGACATGCGCAATAGTTATATACTCATAAACATTTGCAATTAAATCTAATGTTATCAGTTATTAATGTTATCAGCTATTTCTTTGCAATAATCAAAAATTTCTTCTTATAATTCCCATTTATGCCGTGTTGTTATTGATACTAATGGTACAATAACAACCATGATACAATAACTACTAATGGTACAATAATAGCCATGGTCAAGCCCGCTGATACATCAGTGAATTCAAGCCGAAATAAGCGTCTCTTGTTTTGATGTAGAGTCAATTAGGGTCAAGAGTACGACTTTTGATACCCACTTATCACATTCCCTTAAAGGGCCCCTTTATATGGGGGGCACATTTACATGCCTCTCAGAAAGAACACAGAAGAATAACCCTGCCCTTAACGGGACTCGAACTCGGGGCGTCCGATCACGAGGAAGACGCTCTACTTCTGTGCCAGGACACCGGCATGGCAACTTATTAATGCAATAAAACTTTTCTCCATACATCCATTTAAATAATCTATTAATTTTTTATCAAATTTATATTTTGAACTACGGAATATATTAGAAAAATCAGTATATATGGTTACAGTGTAATATTTAATTGTTACTTCATAGATTGAATTCAGTCCAATACTTACTGTGATTAATAATTGCATTGTAAATATTTTTCTGTTTTTCCACAACGATTTTAAACATTTATTAATTGATGAATAAAATCTTTATTAATCCTTTTCATTTAAGGAGATGGGCTACAAAGAGTCCTTGTATTAGAAGATACAGGGATAAGTAACGGGCTAGGAGACAGCAATTTTGTGCAGATGAAGTCACCTCCATTTCGATTTTGAAACTTGCTTACTGCTGAAGATAACGGGTTGTAACTAATAGAGACTTACAGGAAACAATCCTTAGTCCCTATGTGATTGTAATGATTATATTGTGTATAAAATGTTTAAGTTATTCTTTTGTATGAAATATATTTAAACACAAGTCCTTATAAATATATTCTTTATAAAGAAATTGTAGTACTATTGAATCTGATATTATTTCAATGCTCTTCAATATTATTTATAAAGCGTGTATGTCTCTTACAAGAATACTAATTAAATTAATACATCTAATTACAAAGAAATAAATCTCTTAGTGGCTTTAGGATTTGTAAGTTGGTAATCTTTTTTTGAAAATTCCAGAAATTAATTCTTTAACCATATCTTGCTGTGTTTTTGGCGAAAGTTTCAAACTTTTTGACATCAGTTTTATTGATGAAACTTAGAAATGTTTTCTTGGATTTTTTTTACCATTTTTCTTAATTTTTTTTATTTATTTAAGTTATTTTAATTGATAATAAATAAATTATCTCCATAAAAAATGGCAAATCTTTTTTATAATTGCTATTTAATTCATTGAGATAAAACTCAGGAGAAATGTATTTATAGCGAAACATAAGAGAGAGCTCGAATTATTTTTAATGGTTGTATTAAGTTCAAAAACAACTTTCGGAGAAATTTCAATTTAAAAATGAAAAGAAAATTTTATATAAAAGATGAAACAGTATATGTAATAGTATTGTTCTGATATCTCTCATTTTTTAACATGCCTCGATAATTCGGAAAATCAATTTAAAATAAGGCTGTATGTTAAATATTTTGCAATAATAAACTTCGCATATTGATCAAAAGAAAATCAAAAATTATCTTTCAACCGAAAGATTATTTTTATCTAATTTACTCAAAGAAAAACGATATTTATTGAATAATTCCATATTATTTTTCTCATATTTACTGCTAAAAATATACTTATTATTATAAATATTGTTTTTTGCTTGCTCTAGATGAGCAGTTACACAATATAGTTCTTTAAAAGAATTCTTAATTCTTAATTTGTCTTTCATTTTGCTTATAAAAATAACCCTATTCTATTTTTTCTTAAATGTGTTTTGAAAATTTTGCTATCCATTTTTTTAAACTTTTTAAAAAAATTAACGCCTTTTTATTAAATAAGAACGATGAAGAGTGAAAATTCCTATGTTATTCTATTGTGTTTATTTGATCTTGTAAATGACATTTTTATTTTAAAAATCTGGAAAAATTATTAACTTACATGTATAAGTGTTTAAAATTTCATTACAATAAATGATATTTAAAATCGGTTTAAATGAGAGAACAGATTTATATTTTATATCAGTTCTTAGAAAAATTAGGCTATGATATGTCTGAAAACACATACTTAAAATGGAGTTAGGAGCATTGCAAATATATTTGAACAGCAATTGCAAAATACATTTTTATTTAATTCACTGTTAGAACTTTTTAATTCAATGCATAAAGAAACATTTCCGATTTATATCAAATGTTTCTAGAAACAAGTATTATGGTAAAGGTAAATTTGCAATTAACTTGATGAAGCATGTTTTGATTGCACGTATATCCTCAAGGAAATGAAGCTTTTCGAGAAAAAAAATGTCTCTTGAATTTTTTTCCCCAATAGATAGTTGAATTTAATGAGGCAATATTTTTTTAACCGAACGTATTTTCAGCGAACCTTAACATAATGTATTTTCTGCAAAATCTTTTATTTCCGGAATAATAACCAAAAGAATAAAGTAAAGATAAACATATATAAAATAAATTCCATCTTTGAATGCAAATTGAAACATCATTAGAATTTACCAGACAACGAACTTTCAAGAAAGAATACCGTATTGAATTTGCACAATAAAATAATAACAAAAATATGCTTATAAGAAGTACATAACATTCTAATAGGTAAATAAATTAAATTCTAAGACATCAAAAAATGTATTTTTGCAATTCCTGTTAGAATTTTAATGGTCTCTAAATATTAAAATAACAACTTCTACAGGAAGCAAGAAAATTTTCCCATTTATTTTTAAATGCCTTGTTGAAAAAACTCCTTTTATGTTATTACTTGAAGTTATTTAAAGTTTATTTACTTATGTCAATGCGGTTGAACTTCGGTATAAGATCATTAATTGTGTTAATGGACAATATTTCCACCTCTTTTAATTAAATTTTAAATTTGTACTGATAAAATTTAAAATTTTATTGATTTTTCAATTGTGAAAAAAATTGGCTTCGTTCGTTGACAAAACAATTAAAATAATTTTATCGTACTTTGATTTTTTATTGTTCTCATCTTGACTACATTATATATTAAAATATAAATAGACCTTAATAAATCAATAACATTTAAATTAATGTGGAATGAAGTTTCAAAAAGGCCATTTTGAATGAAAAATTGTGAATGAAATGTCTTGTGGTGAAATGTTTTTTTTATCTTTTCAGTTATATAAAAACTTAGCAAACCGTAATTCTTATACAGAGTCACATAACTCCTTAAAATTATGCTTTTCAACAAAAACAATTATAAAATAACAATACTGAGTTTACAAATAAATATAGAAATATAAAATCTTTGGTTTTTTGAAGAAATTTGGAATTAATAATTTACTTCGATAAATTTTTAAATTTTCATTTCATAAAAATCATTTTGATGGAGCAAATTTTCCAAACAGAATGTGTGTGTGTGTGTGTGTGTGTGTGTGTGTGTGTGTGTGTGTGTGTGTGTGTGTGTGTGTGTGTGTGTGTGTGTGTGTGTGTGTGTGTGTGTGTGTGTGTGTGTGTGTGTGTGTGTG
>JAOUZG010035502.1:777015-808619 GCA_026289955.1 Argiope argentata | reverse complement strand
TATATATATATATATATATAAGGAGAGTTTGAGCTAATAGCAGGAATTGAAATAAGCTCAATCGCAATCATTTTTGCACCTGATTTCAAAATTTATTCCATTAAATTCAATGTGAACTCATTCAAATGTATAAGATACAAAGTCAAAATGTATCTATCTTTAAACGAAAGGATTCCTCATTGAATATAATGTTTCCTAAAATTTCATGAAATCTAGAACACATTTCGCTTGTCTTGATACAAATGGAAGAATTATTTCATTCTTTTTCGCTTATTTGGTACATTTTTTTAAAAATTTTATATATTTAAGAGTGTAAAACCTCTTTAAAAATAAGAATTTGTTTTATCTGATAAAGTATGCAGTAAGAAATGTAAACAGTTTCGCTCTTTTCAAATGAAATAAACCATATAAACAATGAATCTCTAATTTAGATGCTTTTTTTATAAATGAATACAAATTAATCCGGTAAAACACTTTAAATCGAAGGTTTGTATTTTCCTTCCACACTTCTACTAATGCATCGACTCTTTTAAAAGTACCTTTAAATTACAGTTTAGAAAAAAGATTTCTTAGGTGATGAAAGGAAATGCGTGTAAAAAGAATTTTAAGAAAAATACATTTGTTTAAATTCACAAGAGGAAAATTGTACTTCAAATTGGAAGAAAAAGAATGAAAGTGGTACTTTTATATAAGTTATCATTCTGTAATGTTCTCAAAGCGCAGCCATTATTTTAAATGGATTGAAAGCCATCTTTAAAAGACCATTTACTTACATCAAGAAGTGTAAGAGGAATTTGCATATATAAATTGCATTTATCGAGGTAGCGCTTGACTTTATTCAAAATTGTTTCATTTGTACCAATATTTAAACACAGTTCGTTAATAATTTTTAAATTAAAATTGGTACTATAACAAAATGATGTCTTTCGTCAGATTTTAAATAAATAAAGTTAAATAATTTTATTTTTTGAAGAGTTTAAAACTCTTAAAGGAGCTTCTGATTAGTTTGATTATGTCAGAAAATATTTTTCAATATTATGTACCAGGATTGAACATTTCTCTAAGCAGAATGATGTAAAAATACTTGGAACTTGAGTTTTTAGAATGTATTAAGATTTTGCATTGATATGTTAATAGATCATTATCCATCAATGTATATATTAAAAAGAAGCTCGAAAAATTTATTTATTATATAGTTCTTTACACATAAATGTTTTGTAATAATAAGTTTCATTTGGAAATGGAACATGAATACATTAATTTTCAACATAATGATATTGTATAAAGAACTATTCTAAACATTAATTGCTATTATTCAATACATAAATGAATAATTATTATTTACTGTTCGAATATTAATCCCAAACATAAGGTGTTGCATTTGTGATTTTAATTAATATAATGTTTCAAAATTGTTTTTAATAGCCTAATAAAGCTTTCTAAATATCTTTTAATGTTTTTTTAATATTAATTATGAAAAATTCAAGAGCCCAAAAGGCACGTTTTACTTCTTTTTTTTATTTGCGCTTTTAAACTCATCTTTTTTTACTGATTATTAATTAATTTTGAAGCATTTTAACTCTTTTTAAAAGTTATTAATAGTTTAAAATTATATTAAGAAACAGAATAATTAAAGTGACCAAAATACTAAAATGAGCTGCAATTAATTCGAAAAGGTTACTATAAGAAGCATAATATAACCTCAAAAGTCACTCTTCACTGCCAAAAGGCATTCTGATAAATAAATAAAAATAGATAAAAAAATAAATAAATAAATAAAAGAATTCTGATAAATCTAAATTACCAGAACAACATGACAGTATTGTAGGGAATTAGGTTGAGTCCTAAGAACTATCATTGGCCCTAGTATAACTCCTCCTGCTAATCCTAACATTGAGTCCTAAGGGTCATCACCGGCAACAGTACAACCTTTCCCGTAAGAGGTGCATCTAGTCATCGGTAGGTGTTATCCAGTCCTGCACTATTTCTGTAGGATTGGCTACTCTATTCATTTAGGGTGATGAGAACCAACCACAATACCGGAAGATCCCGACCCTCAAATCTGAATTACACCATTTATTCGGGGTAGTGAGAACCAATCGTCATATCAGAAGATCATCATCCACAAATCTGAAAAACCATTCATGGGGATCTAAAACAGGCATAATAAATCCAAAAAAAATCTATAAAAGTATTTAGCATTTCATATTTCTGATTTCTTAAGATACCCGGTTTAATTTTTATACTGCCAAAGTCTTGTAAATGTACTGAACCTGAAATCTAAACAAACGCTTCATTTTCACATGCCTCTATTCCCAATGTTAATGCGGGAATTAAATCTCTCTTTTGTTCCGTATTAGGAATATGTTAAAGGCTCTAAATATATAAAAAGCCTATACCTCCTTCAGAAAAGTGCTTCATTAATCTGTTGAAATGAGTGTACCACCATATAACTATTCTCGCTATCTTTGAAATACAACAAACGAATAAATAATGATCAGCCATTCTGAATGTTTTTCATGCATGAACTATTCATTTTTCAAAGCAAAATTACCTTATATATGTATTTTTATCATGTCAGAGCATGATATTGATTTGAGAATGAGATTTGTGGCGTCAACAAAACTCGTAGGCGAAAATTAAAACTTTTATTTTCTGCACGAGCATTTAAAAATATTATCTTTTATCATCATCATGATACCATCCCATTTACAAAAGCTCTAATTAAAAAAAGTAAGTTAATGAATACAGCAAAAAAAACTTAGAAAAATGTCATTTTGAGCCTCTGATTATATGAAACGAAATAAATAGGAAATGTGATATTTTTTAAACAATCAATGCAAGACAAAGTTTTTTGGATCGTTTGCAATACTAAAAATAATAATTCAATGAAACAACTAAAATGCATAAAGATATAATTTAATTTTCACGAGCACGGGGTGCTTGGCCGTTCAAGAAATTATGTTCTGACATGATACATTGAAATAAGCATAGCAGATTTCATTTTAATCTTTATTTTTATCTTTTGGGACACATCGCAAATAATATAATAATTCAATGCGTTTAAAAACGCTTCCAAATTGAGGTTAACAAAAAAAAATTTCACCGCTGTGAAGGCGAAAGGTTACGCAAAAGACTTTAGGAGGTACATTTATTTAATTTAAAAATGAAATATATTTACACCGGACTACAAAGTACTTGGGAAGGAATGAATGGATTTCATTTTAAATAACACCTTAATCTATAAAGCACAGCCACTTTTCTGAATTATTTAAGTGGGGTATTTAAAATACCATTTACGTATATCTACATTTGAAAAGGGGTTTTGCACATATGAAATATATTAATTGCCATTTTTCTAGTAGCTTTTATTTTTTTCTTAAACTTCCTTCTTTTATTTCTCTTATGTGGAATAGTGCCATAAACAATTTAGAATAGTTTTTCAAAAGAAAAACTTTTAAACAAAACGAATGAAATGTCTTTTCCGAATGTTAGGAAGGATAGACTAAATATTTCTATTTCCTAGTAAAAATGTTTGGAATTACTCTTGGTTAATATAATGTTTAACATAATTATTTTACATAAGTTTTCTGTAAACGATTTTCTACAAAAAACGGCATTTTTTTTTCTTTTATAGAATGGCGAAAGGCAATATTTTTACTTTTTGCTATAATATTAAAGCTTAATTCTTTTAAGCAGCATTTCGATCCTTATTAACTAAGTGCTTCGACGAATTTATTTCTATACTAAATGCATACTTGTCAATGTCAATCAGATTAAGAATCAAACTAAAATGCTTAACCAATCCTAAATATTTCAATACAATTAATCAACTCTAGTTCAGGAAGCTCAAGAAATTATTTACTCTATAATAATTATTATGAATTGCTATTAGCATACTTTAAATTTCCATATCTAAATAAATTCAAACGTTAAGCTCCATGATGATGAAAGCCCAACTTAGTCTAGTTGGGGCCCGGGGCAATAACTTCTTTGGGGCCCCCTATACTTCTCTACTTTAGTAATGAAGAACATTCATTAAGAAAAGGAAGCGTAAAATAAAATTTCTTTTCGATTTGGGGCCCTCTTTTATATGGGGCCCCAAATCGAACATGCGGGGTAATTGCCTCAGGCCCATTTATATTGGGGCCCGAGGCAACCACTCCGCATGCCCCTGTCTTAGCTCAGATCATAGGTATCAGCTCTGATCATAAAGTAAAGACATATTTTAAATCTTGATTATTCAGAAAATTTGAATGAAAAAAATTTAAAATTCTAACCAAATTTTATTTTTTACTTCCTCGTCTTTATTCTGGAAAAGAGTAACATTTATAAACTTCTTGATAAGTAAAATTTAATTTTAAATCACCAAATCAGGAAATCAAGATTCTCTTTACGTTTCTTTAAATTCAAACATACATCTGCTATTTCATCATGTCACATTCTCAGTAATGTCTTAATAATAAAAATGAACAAAATCATGATCAATTAGGATGTGTTCTCAGTAGTAGTCAGTAATAAATAAAAGTAGATTTATACTCAAACATAAATACTTTAATTAAAATAAATACAAAAAATCTTATTTTAATTAAGTCTTGTAATGTCAAATGAACCATTATATGAATAAATTTTATTTATCATTGCTTCTTAAATCATTTTTCAAAAACATAAATCTGTAAATTCAGCATTTAGTGTTCTAAAATTAGCTATTTTTTCTCATTAAATGGCATATTATAATCACAATACCCATTTATAATTTTTTTCAAAACGAACTAACAAACTTCGAACTTACTTTGATTTATTCAATTTGATTATGTGGAACATTCTAAATTATCCTTTAAATATTTCCAATTTTATTAGAATTAAAAAGTACATATTGCCTATATAAATCAAAAAAGTAATTACAGCTTATTTACAATATGCATTAGCAATCCCCTTAACTTTTCTTGATTCAAAAAGTCCAAATTAAAATTTTGAAAGACAAGTTTTGTAAAAATTATCCTATTTCTTCAGTATCTAATGATCTTATTAAAAAATTAATTTATAATATTATATTATTGCATGATCATATTTTTAAGATTCAGAAAGTGTTATTTACTAATTTTATTAATTAACAATACTATGTACAGACTCGTTCATAATTACCCCAGTATATTAAAAATTACCCAAAAAATAATGGTTGATTGAACCACCTATTTTGGTCGGTAATTTCACTGACCGAGAAATTAAACTAGAATGTATATAAAATCTTAAAACAATTATTACATATTGCCACAGGAATTATTTTAAATCCCCTTCAAAAATCCCAAATGTATTATTATTTTATCCTTTTTTCTATACAATATTCAGTTTGATAGAATATAGCATATAAAATGCCATGACAATTTAATACTTTCTTCTTGGAATAATTTGAAATCATCATTCTATCGCTAATTTTGTTGGGAAAAATCAGAAAATGATTTTTTAATAAAAAAAATATAGCACAATTTTTATAAAATACTAAATGGAAACATTTAATCTGTAGAAAAAAACCCTTTAAAATGTATTAATCCTAATACTTCAATTTTATAGCAAAACTGAAACTCGCATTTTAAGTAGAAAGTTCAATATTTCACATTTAAGCTATCTTTCCCTGACATTTACAATAGAGAAAATATATTCACTGTCATTATCATGAAGTACTAACTCTCGGCAGTAATAAACTGTCATTAAACACCAAAACAAATTTCGATTTGATCAATTTAAGGCTTTCCAATTCTGTCTTTTTTAATTGACTACCAATCCTACCAATTGACTAGGCAATATGTACAATGAAGAGTGTTTGGTATTATCTAGTAATTGATTAAAATCTGCATATTAGTTGAATAATCAACAGTGGAGGATTCCAAGTGTTGCTTTCTACCTTTCCACAACCTCCATTTCTTATTTAAAAGAGTCAAGAACATTATTTTCGAATTATTCTTTTTGCAACAATGTTTTCTTTCCTTCCTTGATGTCAGTTTTCTTCTTTTCTTCTATACTCGATGCCAATCAATGTCAAATAATTATTAATAATAAGCTTCCTTGTATGAATAGTTATATGTACTATATAGATCACACTGGTGGTTATTGTTTTAGAAAATTAAATTTGAATTTCAAGTAATTTAATAAACATTATTGGTCATATAGTGCACTGCCGTGTTCTTAAACTTAATATCACTTTCTACAATAATAAATTATAATCTGTTCTCTATAGAAGAAAAACAAAAAATACCGTGAATGTTGAGAACCCCCTTATTTCTCAAAGAAAAAAATCTTAAAAAGAATTTACCTTGCAAATAACCAATGTAAAAAATTGAATAATGATACTTAGAAGTAGTCCTGGTTCCATTTTTTAGAATGCGATTGAAACTAAATAAATGTATTCCAGAAGTTTCACTGAAAAAAAGAGGAATTCGTTTATTATCTCTCACTGGAAGTTCTAGCAAATTTAAAGAAATGAATAAAAACGATGTTATCTTTAAAATAATATCGAAATGTCAATGTTTTTAGAATACATGAATGTAATAAAATATTTTTATCATTTTATACCATAATATTAAAGAGAACTTTCAAGTTTATAAAGCATTTTACAGTTGAAGTATTTCTTCGTCTATTATACTTAAATTATTGCAAAATAAAAATATAAATAAAATATTAAACTCCAAATATTTATTTAAATAACCAAACACATTTATTTTAATAGAATTGGAAACATCTATTTTAATAGAATTGGAATTACCCACCAAAATAAAACTAATGAATTTGTTAACAAATATATATAAAAATTTTAACAGGATAATATTATTAAGATTGGAAACTTCAGGTAAACATGTATAAAACATTTTATCTTCCTCTACGTAATAGAAGCTATTTAAGAATTTCAATGACATTGTACTCGATTTATTCTTACGAATACATTTAACTTTATTGGGTTTAAAAAACTGCTTCCGTAGTGTAGCGAATTGTCGAACACGTTTTCGTTCTTTTAATTTAGAGAAACAAACTTCTCCCCATTTCCTTCAACATAGAATAGAAATGAAAGAACATCTATTCAAATTGCTAACAAGTGAGGATACGGTATTTCCGAATGGTGCCAATTCTGAATGGCAGTAAACCAATCAGAAAATTATCTTGTACAACAAAAGAGGTTTTTATACAGGTAACATAAAATTGATAACAGCTTTCATAAAAAAATTTCAAAAAGAAATACTTTTTTATTATAAAAGCAATGTGCAATTATTATGTAGATAAATATAAAGGTATTAAGCAGTTATATTTATAGAATCATCCATCATTATATGTCTTTAACGACGTCCTGCACAGGGTAGCTCAACTTCACAACGATTTAGGCATTCTGGGTTCGAGTCCCGGTTCGAGCAAGGTTGTTCTTAATCTGTTCTATCTATGATATGTGGACCGATTGAAGGTCACGATGCGAACCTGCGACGCTAGGGCCAGTAGCCTAGTAACATGCCCATAATACAAAAGTCACCTTCGGTATCGTAGATGTTATCTGGATTATGAAGCTAGCGCCTCATTTGTTTGAATGCTCCTCCTTGTAAAAGGGGGTGTGCAAGTGAATGCGATGCATGAGTAGCTATTCTGCATGTGATATCTTTATGAAATGTATTGTTTACGTCTGTAAGCTCCGTATGGAGCTTAGAGGGGCAAGGGGATTTCTAAGTGTTCAATTGTCTGTGTGTGTGTGTGTGTGTGTGTGTGTGTGTGTGTGTGTGTGTGTGTGTGTGTGTGTGTTTCGTACATTCAACACTTTGAGGAGTCTTTTTTTATACATAAACTACATTTCTTACAGAATTAAGAATCTGTATTATATTGCAAATTTCTTTTCTTATTTTTATTTCCATCTTTTCGTTTCAGCAATTTATTCGGAAAAAATTGAAGTTATATCTAAAAAGTAGATAAACATCTATATTATTTTACCAATTATTTTTTCTTATTCCATTTTCCTTCGTTTAGTTTCAGAAATTATTCAGAAAGAATTGAAATCAAATCTAAAACATAGATTTAAAAAATCTATATTATTTTACCAATCACTTTTTCTTATTTCAATTTCCATCTTTTAATTTCAGCAACTTATTCAGAAAGAATCCAAATCATAGGTGGTTGGGTGGAAGCATATTCAAAAAATATGAATTCTTCGCGGCACCATTCAATAAATGCTAAAAATCATTTAGTTATTTAAACTTTTTGAAATACTTAGTTAAATTTACTTTATTTTTTTTAAGTTGATAATATATGATAATTTTTTCAGAGTACTTTCAAGATTATTCTCCCAGTCATGGATGTTGCTTAATGGTAAAATTTTAAAATTATCGAAAGCATATACCCATTACGGTATAGCTCATCATACATTTATCCTCATCATGTCCTATAAAAGGCACACGGACTAATGATAATTTCAAATTTACATCTAGTGGTTTAAATATTATTTAGTTTTCTTGGGGGGAGAGGGAGTTGAGGTTGAATATTTTGAAGCGCAAGTATTTATTTCTCAAGAAAACAAAACAAAAAAAATTTCTCTGCTCATATTACCAAAACGCTCATAACGAACGCTTTTTTAAAAAAGAAATGTCTTCATTAACAAATAAGTCAACTCATTCAGCTGCATAATAAATAAATATGCTGTTTTTGATTTCTTTTACTTTCTACATAAAAGAATTCTTTTCATTTGCTAGACTTCAGTGGTTTTTTAAAATTAAAGTCACAAAAGATCGTTTTACAAAAAAAACTCTCCGGAAAGAATTTTTTCGATAAAAAGAGGCAATAATGGCATATTTTGATATATAGAATTCCATTCAGCATTCTGTTTTTAATAATGTGTTGATGACATAAAATCAAAAAAATTTAATTCACATATAATATTTTATTTTTAAATCAGTTATTGATTATATAAATTTTAAAACCAAAAAGAAATCGCACTTTTATATGAATTCCCTTAACAATAAAACTATAAAAATATTAAATTCAATATTTCAATTTTTTTTCATATTGTACTAATAACATAGTTGATTGAATACAATAAGAAAAATTGAACAACATACCCGTAATACAATAGATAATGTTTTTTGCTTCAATGTCAAAATACCTGAAAACCGATCAATATATTCTAATTTAGGACGACATGCAGATGAAGTTTTATTTTCAGTAGAATAATATCAGTCGAATACACAAACAGAAAATGAAAATAATTGATTTATTTCTTTTTTTTTTCTGGATTTTTCATTTATTGAAATACATTAAATGGAAATGACAGACTGGTATCTAATATCATAACTTTACAATCATGAAATTCTGTAATAAATTTTCAGGTTAAAATATTTCATAATTTAGAAGTTTCCATGTAAACGGTGCCATGTAAAACGGTTCCATGTTAAAAAAATTTATTGAATCATTAAATACATAAAATAGGGCTATTTATGGAATAAAACATCAGGCAAATGGCCTCCATGGCTTTGCTGGCACATATGCACTCTTTTTGTAGAAATTTGTCCTGACAATTTTGCATGTGGTTGACTTTCCTTAATGAAACATTAAATTTCCTCTTTACTTGTGTGCTTGTGAGCTGGTTGTCATAGATCTTTGACTAAAAATAAGCCCATAAAAAGGAACCCAACGGTGTCGAATCACACAACCTAGGGGGCCAATTTCCAATATTTATAAATGTGATCACCAGGTTTTCATTATTTTTTAAATATTGTTCAATAATGAAAATACGTTGTTATATCGTGTAATCTCCATTTTTACTAACCCTAAACTCTCAGCTATAATATTGACCATTTTCAGAGTTGCCAACAAATTCAGAGTTGCCAATTAATTCAAATCTTGCGTTAGTTTTGGGACATTTATTATGATTGAAAGATTATTCTGAAAGCTTTTTAATGCAACTTTTCAAATTCTTCAGTAGTTTCGACTTTTAAATAAAAACTAAATTTCAGATATTGTTTTTAAATTATTTGAAATTGATTTAAAAGAAATGAATTCTATTTAAAATTGTTTACCCTAATTTAAATTTCCATTTCCCTTTACAAATTCAAATCGTTGTTTAACAATTTTGTGAATAATATCTAAATACTTATAAATTTTAATATTACTAAAACCTTTACATGTATAGACTTTCTCCTGAAATTTATTATAGATATTTAACTTCCGGCAGCGCAAATTAAGAGTCAAGAAATTATCTGAAAACAAGAATTTTATTTCAGAAAAATAAATGTACTTTCATTAATTCTAGATTCAATGGACGAAACGATAAATAGTCCCTTCCGATAGAGCTAATCATTACACTTTTGTATTCCCATTAAGGTAATGACCAGATTACTTACTAGCAATCAAGTCGTTGTCCATTTGCTGTAAGTAAGATGAGGATGAGGAACTAATAACCTGCAGGAAAAGAAATCAGCCAGAGTGTTCTCTTGAATACTAATAAAACAGACATTTTTGTCTTTATCTTTAAAGTATAGTACAAAAATCGAATGTGGATTTTTGAGCTCTTTCCATTAGACATTAGGCACAAATTTAACTCAAATATGCTATTTGTTGTCAAAACCATAAACTGTAATTTATTTATCATTCTTGTTATATTATTGTAAAACCGTGCTTACACACTCATGTGCGGTTAAACAGTCTGTATATTAAGGAATTTATCGCAGATTTAACCGCAATCAAAAATTTTGATTGTGGTTAATTTTTGTCATAACCTTTAATCATAATTTTGGCTATGACAAAAATCATTAAATCATTTTGATGATTTTATGATTTCATTAATGAGGTCCTTTTGTGTCAAAACCATAAATCATAATCCATCCTTAAACCATAATAAAACCATCCTTACTATATTATTGTAAAATCATGCTTACACACTTATACGCAGTTTAGCAGTCTTTCTTTTAATGAATTTACCCACTAGACATTAGGCACAAATTTAACTCAAATATGCTATTTGTTGTCAAAACCATAAACTGTAATTTATTTATCATTCTTGTTTTATTATTGTAAAACATGCTTACACACTCATGTGTGGCTAAATAGTCTATATATTAAGGAATTTATTGTGGTTGTGTGATTGTGGTTACTTTTTGTCATAACCATTAATCATAATTTTGGCTATGACAAAAATCATTAAATCATTTTGATGATTTTATGATTTTATTTTGAGAAAATCCTTTTGTGTCAAAACCATAAATCATAATTTACTCACCATCTTGCTATATTATTGTAAAAATATGTTTACACACTCATTCGCAGTTAAACAATCTATCCGTTAACGAATTTACCCATTAGACAGTAGGTACAAATTTAACTCAAATACGCTATTTGTTGTCAAAACCATAAATTGTTATTTATTTATCATCCTTGTTATATTATTGTAAAACCATCTTTACACACTTATGCGAGGTTAAACAGTCTATACATTAAGAAATTTATCCCAAAAAAACTACAATCAAAAATTTTGATTGTGGTTAATTTTTGTCATAACCATTAATCATAATTTTGGCTACGACAAAAATCATCAAAATCATTTTGATGATTTGATGATTTTATTTTGAGGAAACCCTTTTGTGTCAAAAAACATCAATAATAATTTACTTACCATGTTTGCTATATTATAGTAAAACGATGCTTACACACTCATACGCAGTTAATCAGTCTATCCGTTAACGAATTTACCCCAAAATTAACCACAATCAAAAATTTTGCTATGAAGCTATGCTGTGCAGTAAAATTAGCATAAGATAGCGGAATTTATAATTTTGTTGTTCTATTCTAATATTCATCATCCAACTTGTCTTTGAATTTCCATTTACATACACGCATAAATGGTCAAATCAAAAGATTGTCAATTTTTTGTTTCATTTGAGGAATGTCAACAAAAGCAACATCTTGGTGAACTTAAAAAAGAATATCGAACAAAAGCACTAAAATTAATTAAAGAATTCCAGAAGTTCACTACGTGTGTCGCTGATGTCTACCATTGTAAAACAACCTATAATTAATGCAGATGATCGATCATCCTCTAATCAAGAACTTCGAAAACTCTTGTAATGAAAGAAGGTGAACATCTTTAAAAAATAATGTGCAATGGAATAATCAAGGAATTGAATAAGGATTTGGGTTTTATCTATTTTACTTTCAAGAATAAAGATGAATTGATATAAATCTATAATTTCAACAGCAATTAAATGAAATTTTAAAAAAGGAAAAGTTATCTTTTACCATGAATAGATGATCCTCTAGATACTTTTGAGCTTGGGAATTAGAAAATGTTAAGGATACGAAGTTAATTATAAAATTTTAAGAATGTGAAATATTTGTAAATGTTTTTCTTGGCATTAAAGCAATATTTGCACCTCTCAATACAGAAAATTTGAGATAGGGCGTTACGTTGGTTCTTTGTGATGCTTTATTCCAAAATCTTATTACTGGAGATATTGAATCCAACATATTATCTTGCCTTTTTGAAAATTCAAATCCAAAAATTTAAAGAGGTTATACAATAATTTCACTCAGATTTGCTCAGGCTTCTGCTGAGGTAATCTATGAAACCTTCTCCATTTTCATCAATCTGAAAAATTCAGTTCCTATTTCTTCCTTACTAGCATCCCTTAAGAGTTCAGTTAAATATCCATTTCTAGTAAATCACAAACTTGGCCAGCAAATTACTGATTCGTAACGATGTAACGATTTAAAAGTAAGTATTTAATAACTGAATGACTCATTAAATACTCTGTTCATAACATAGGCCAAGCAAATGCGAGAAGGCAAACAATGCTGAAGAATCTCTGCTATTAAATGTACCCAAAGGATTCATTTAATACTTTCCCCCAAAATCTAAATTTAAAAAGATTATCCGAAATTTCACTCAAAGTTTCATTTTAACAAAATTAATATTTTGTTAAAATTGATGTCGAACATTTATGAATAGAATTAATATAATGTTACAAATGCCTTTAATTATGAATCCATGCATTTCGGTAACAAGTATAATTAATCTCTGGTCTTTGGGAAACTTTATTAAAATCATTTTGATTTAAATATCTTTTTGAATACAAAATATTCTCGTGATAATTATTTTCAATTATCATAAAATGAATCTTCGCCTCCACAAGGGAAAGACAGCTTAACCTATATTCTTTAGATTTTGAAAAATTTATTTGCGAGTTTGACGTAGTTTTCAACTCAAAATGTTAATTTTAATAATATTTATTTATTATTAGAGTAATTATAGATATATCGGGATTTTAAAGACGTTCTTTTTGATGTTGAGGGAAATTATCAAAATGCTTTAGACAAGAGTGCGTACTTATAATTTGAAGGGAATTATTTAGTTAATTACATCATTTTGAATTGAAAGTAAATTAAAGTTTGAAATTAAATATATAAGAATTTATATATAATTAAAGAATTAATCATAACCAATTAGCGATGATTTTTATACAACAATAGAAAGACTAAATTATCTCTGTAATGTAAAATAAATTTGCAAATATAATTTAATTGAAAATTGAAATTTATAACATTATTTTTATTTAAAGTAAATTAAAGTTAGAAATTAAATGCGCAATGTTTCATTTCTTATAAAAATGTAAGTTATTGTTAAAGAATTATTCGTGAATAATCATCAAAGATTTTTAATACAACATTACAAAGACTAAAGAATCTCTACAAGAAAAAAAAACTATCAAATTCAAAATCTATTTAAATGCAGTTTATTATATTAATTTAATGGTGATAAAAGTATCTAGCTTATCTTAATTAGAAACTAACTTTAATTAATAAAGGGTTTTAATACAGCAAGGGAAAGTATAAATAATTACTATAATAAATACTTTCATTTTCAAAATCCATTTAAATGTAGGTTAATACATTAATTAAATGATGATAAACGTCTCTAACTTATCTTTTTCTTTGAAAGAGAAAATTTTAAATAATGTGATAATATTTTTAATAAATAACATAACTAGTTACCATATATTGGGGTAAAAATTAAAGTTCCGCTTTGAAGTAGTTACAAAAGAAGAACTACTGGACCAAATGTTATCAAATTTGGTAATAGTTTAAAGGCGATCATGAAAATTTCTTTCCCATCAAAATAAGTTTAAAAACTCACTACCAGAGGGGTAAAGGGCGTTGTATGCAATGTTGTTAAGCAAAATAAAACTTGCACATCGGTTTAAAATATGTTTAATTTGTTTATGAAACGCGTCACAGGCATGTTCAATGTGGCGACTACCATTTTCTGAAAGCAATAAATCGCTTTCTGCGTTCTCAACAGTAGTTTTTAGCATATCTGGAGTAATGTTAAGTATCTATCAGTTCGTATGTATTGTATCTATCAGTTCCACCAAATTTTTTTGATTATCACCATAAAAAGTGATTTTCATTTAACACACATTGAACATGCTTTGTAACATATTTCAGAAACGATTAAACACATTTTAAACTGATGTCTTTAAGCCCTATTTTGTTTAAAAAATACTGTATGCAGTGCCATCTGGTGCAATATTGTTAAGGTAGTGAGGTGAAGTAACCTGGTGGTAAGATTTTAAGCTTTTTATGGCGGGAAAAAAATGTATGACCTTCGTTAATTTATTATCAAGTTTGATAACATTTAGTCCGGTAGTTTTCCTTTGTTGACCATTTCAAAGTTTAACTGTAACTATAACGAACCAGTATTTCAGTATTAGATAAGTTGTTATTAGTCTTCCAACCTCGAATACTTTTTGGAAAGAATACGAAATAATGACCATTCAAAATGGCTTCTTATAGGCAAAGTTTAAGAAAAATAAATACATTCTGTATAATAGGGATCTATTCAGTTCTTTTATAGCACGGACCTCAAAACTTAAAGGAACCATTAAGACACTATTTCTGTCTTATACATGAAAAGAAGGTAAAACTTTTATGACTTAGCGTGTACAGTCACTGAAACAGAAATCGCCAATTACTATTCTACCGTTCATTGTGTATCTAAGTGAAAAATATCATCAGACGAATAGGCTATTTTAAAAATTTATAACGTTGAAAAGTTAATAAGGAATTAGAGTGATATTGAAATATTCACAAATAAATGTTAGTTCAAAAATCATTTTAAATATTAATCTGGAACATTACAGTGCAAATTGACACTTCTTTTTTTATAAAGAAAGGTGTGTCATCTTTCTTCTTTAAGCAAGAGATGACAAATGTCACGCGTTCGAATACTTTATGAGGATATTTTTTAATAATACCATACTTTTGTTTCCTCTTTAGTATATGAAGATGTAAAATAATATTCAGATATAGCTGTTTTTAAAAATGCGAAGGAGATTCAAACCTCTAATATGAAAAACTAAAACATGATATTCTCTATCAATCGTTGATTTTTAAAATGGGTTTTTAATTATATAAAATTGATAACTTGCAATTAAAAATGTATTAAATATTTCTAATCATATGTCTACAAACTTTGTAACAAAATCGATGAAAAATATTATTGCAATATATATTTAAAAGCCTGTTTAAACTCTTATCAAAATTGAATTGAAAATAATATGGAATGTAATAGGAACCTTTAAAAACATTTTTTACTTTTAAAGTGATATAAAACTAATTTTTGGAATAATTTGTTACAAAGTGCTATAAAAAATAAAGATTAAATTTTTGATAAAATTTTAATTGTACATAGTAAAATCTTGTTTAATTATATAAATAAAATTATTTGTAGTCAGCAAAAAATTATTAACTTCATAAATCTAGAATCAGTGATCCACATAACAAACATTGCTCAATAATGGTTTTCATCATGTATCACATATAGTATATCAGCATATAGACATTAACATATTTAAAATTTATAAAGTTTCAACATTTTTTGCTTATACCTTTTCGATCGCTTATATTACATGCTAGTTCAAGAGATCATATAGATATATATTTAATTTTTTACTCAGACAGAAACCTTTATACTTTATTTGAATCTTTGAACCTAAAATATTAAGCTCTATTCATTCGCATAGAATGTTATGAATTGGAAATCATATGTAGAACCAAAGAAAAATTATGAATATATACTTCACAAAATAGAGACATTCAGCAAAGTAGAGTCATTCCTAATAAAACTGTAGAATATTTTATATTCTATCTCTTCTTTTTTTAAAGTTGAGTGGATAAAATATGCTACTTTTCATTAAATCTGTACCAAGTAGAAAAAACAATCTTTTTTGGAGTATTTTTCAAAATGGAATAATATTTCCGTTATTGTTTACGAAGTAGTTATTGTATCATAATTTGGCCAGATTCTCTGCATATTCAGTAATATTAATCTTAATTTTGAACCTTTTTTTGTTGTTGTTAATTGTAAAATTTTTTCTTTCACATTTTTTTTCTATATGTTGAACAGACTGTGCAACATTTTTGATGTTATAACATTATAGGTTATTTATGACATGACTGTAGATTGAGATGAGATATTTCAAACTGCAGCTTTTAATCTTATAAAAAAATTAAATTTTTAGTTCGTAGATGGGTATTGAAGAAACATTCAAACCATTGAACCATTATAAACAAAAAATAAAAAGGGAGAATTGGGATTTTGAAAAGGAAGAAAAGGGAGAATCTGTATATACTACAACAAAGTCTATCAATGAAAACCTTTTTGTTATCTTAATTAGGCAGAAGACGAAGAAGAAAACGGGAATGTTTGTGACTTGACTAGTATTTCTTGAGCGTTCATATAAAGGGATTGAATCTATTATATTTCATAAATAAACATTATATTATAAAAAGAAGACAATGTAGAATGAAATTTAATATGTTTTTGAGTTGTGCACGGAAATGCAATTTTAAACAGATACAATAATAAGTAAATCAAGAATAATAAAAGTAATGTATGAGCTAACGAGAAGTATTAATTTTACTGTCTAAGATAAATGCTATCTCAAATTAACTACTGTTTTGTTAAATCATTTAAGTTTTTACTTCATTTCTTTCGGAAAATGCTGCTACCTTTATTAAACCATTTAAATGATCATCTAAAATGATAAGTAAAGTTGATATTTTGTGTTAAGAAATTTAAATTTATCAATATACGCTCAAAAAGCTTTGTATTAAAGCATTATTTCAACTATCTGTTAAACCTAGGTTGAATAATGATTCATATATGAATCACCAATTCTTAAAGTTTTTAATTAAATTTAAATTGTTAAAGAACTATCTGATTAATTCATTTACTAATTTCTTTTTCTTGAAGATTGAAAAGATTTATTTAAGCCTACAACTTTAATTAAAGAATTTTTAATAGAAGTGATTTCTCAATTTTTTCCCTTCATCACTTAGTCTGAGTTATGTAGATTTACAAAATTGCCAGTGTAAAATAAAAAATGTCCTTTTCTAATACTAAAAGCGATAGTAAAGGAATAAAATTTAAATTCGTGAAAAAACGTCACTTCCTTATTTGTTCTTTCATATGAATTCGATTTCCTTTTAAAATTAATTATTTTTATCCGTTCCTTTCTAACATCCATGATATTCAACTTCGTATACCATTTTTAATCATTCAAAGAGATGATTAAATAAACAACTACACCAAGTGCTCAATTAATGCATATAATAAAAAATGGTGTTTTTTGAAACGCAAAATTGAAGTTTTAGTTTCAATTTCAACGTTTCTTTATTTAAAAATTTGCATTGCATGATGAAAAAAAATTTTAATAATCCTTTTATGAAAGAGGGAAATTTTCATCTTTTCTTCCTTTTGGAGATATTTCCATTTTTACCACAGGACGGTTTATCTTTTTTTTTTCAAGCATGCTTGCGTGTTTCATAAAGAAGTTAGAAGATATGTATTTATCAGCTTTGTCAAATTTTATGCAACTAGAAATGGCTAAATAAAATCTTTCATTTTAGAATGAGCAAAAAAAATTAAAATTCTCTTTCAAATTCTCTAGTTTTGAAACAATATGAAAAGTAGGAAATTTATTTTATTCTAATGTAGGTAAATCTTTTTCAAGTAAATGCGTAAATTATAATTTTTGAAAATGCATTTGAATTTTTTTAATAGAAATGAAAAAAGTAAATCGTGTATAAAAATTGCATATATATATATATATATATATATATATATATAAATATATATATATATATATATATATATATATATATATATATATATAAATAAGTAGCTTATAATCACCTATTTTTTTAAATATCAGATAAAAAAGAAATAAAGGTTTACAAACGAAATACATATTTTATTTACCATCAGAGCTTTGAATATATCAGAAAGTTCCAAACATTAAATTTTATAAGAAGCAAAAAAAAATTAACATACTAACCATAAAAAGATGTAATCTGACAAACTGCTCAACTTTTTCAAAAGTTAAGGAACTTCCAACAACAATAGAAAATGTTTATAAATGCACATGTCTAAACATACTTAAATATTCTCAGTTTTTGTTTATTTGTCTTGGTTTTTTATATGATTTGGAGCCTTAAGTTAATATTTGCTAACAGTGTAATATCCTTTTGATTACTGAAAGATGAAAGCATAAATTTAAATTTTAAATCTCTCTCAACATCGGTCACAAAATTAAAATATTTTTCTGAATTTTAGAAAATCTGGCAATAAGCAGTTTATATGTGAAACCAACAATTTATTTAAAAACATTTCAAAGGGAAAATGTATTTGCTTTCTACATTAGAAAAATTAAATGATAAACATTATTTTTAAATGGCAATTTGAAGGAAACGTAATAATTTAAAAAGATAACGTTTGTTGATTACGAAACGTTTAAAATTCCGAAATTTTGTTATACATTTATCTTCATTCTATTAAAATCATTTTAATTAATTAAAATGTTAAAATTCAGAAATATAGTAAATCACAATTTTAGTTATTCATTTGACAAAACGAAATTAAAAAGAGCAAAATTCTAAAGTGATTTCACAATTACATATTCTAGAGATTATTAAACAGTCGCAGCTTTTAGTAAAATCGATAATTTATTTAATTTTTCTCCGCATTTTTACGAATTGGTTGAATTGAGATCAGGCTGGTAGTTTAGTGATTTAACGTAATGGATTGTTTTGGTTTATTACAGATTTGGGGCTTGTATGCGGCTCTGCTTCTCTGCTTTGGATAGTTTCCATGACCTACAAGGAAGTTTTTCAAACAAAACCAGAAATTTCTAGAAGCTGCTAGAATTTAACTCTAGTACTAGAGTCCTAAAAGAGATATCATAAAGATTCTCGAATATTCTAAGTCTCAGTTTTATCACAAATACCTAGGTTTGTTGACCCAACATTCGTTAAAGCTACCAGTAAAACCATTTCCCTATCAAGAAACTTATTAAACAGGAAGGTAGCATTAAAAATATCATGAAAATTTATTAACCCTCAGATTAAAAGGTTTTTTTTCTTTGCTGCATCATTAAGTCACCTTTGGATTCAGAGCAAAACAGTAATAAATATAAATCAAACTTTATTTTTTTAAATAGAAAATTAAAATATACCTGTCTAATTATGGTTCAATAGCAAATGTTTAAGCATTTAGAGAAAACTGCTGAAGCTGTTTAATAATTATTCTATTATTAAAAATCGCAAATATTACCATAAAGGTTATTAGCAAAAGGTTAAAGGTTATATTAGTAAATTCTTAGCTTTCTCAAAAACACCCTCATTTTCATACTAAAAATATAATAAATATACTATGATATTTAAAAACAAATGATTTTAACTTTTTATCTCATAGATATACAATGTATACAATGTATATCATAGATATACAATTCATGTGGCCAGATAACAAGTTATCACGCCATTTTAGAACATTACTTTCCAACTTTAGAAAATTCTTTAAATAATATTAAACACTGAGGGTAAATCCGGCGTACTGTGATGGATACTAGCACATGTGAATATCGAGGGAAACGAAATTGCCGACTTATTAGCTGAATAAGCCAGAAATCTTGACTAAAAATGTACCACTATCACACTCGCAGATGCAATTGCAGTGGCTAGGCACAAGCTAACTTCTTCTACATATAAAAAACTCTTACTTAAATCAAAATAGGATTAGTCCCAATTAGAGATATATTAGGAAGACCCTGTAGAGTCCTGACGCACCGTCTTTAGAGGAGACAATAATTAAGACTTTCGAAAAAATTTAAAGACTTTTAATCATATATTTGTGCCTTTCATATGAGCTATCCTTGAATCACAAGAACACGGAGCACAACTATGTTAAAAACTACAAATATACTTTTTCATGATGTATGAATTAATAACTGTGAAGCTTAAAAAATTACGAAACCTGAATTTTTATGCACTATTTCAATCCAAATGTTCATATTGAATAAAACATCCCACGCACGTTAACACTAAGAAACTAAACAAACATACATATATATTTTTTTGCAATAAACTGGCTGATTTATGAAGCTTGGAATAATTATAGAAGCACAAAATTATGCATTGTGCGTACTATGTAAAATATGCAATCATCATATACAATTAAATATACATTTTAGAAGCGTTTAGATAGTTTCAATTTCCACGTCGAAAAAAATCAGTCAGTAGACAGAGTTGCTAGAAGTGGCCATTAATTGGATCAAAATAATCATTTTAAATCATAAATATTAATCGTAGAAAATAACTCTTTTGTTATTTGGTCCTATTAGTAAAAATAATTTTGGCACGCCAAATTTTAAACAATAAATATGCATTTTTCGCAACAAATTATAAAACTTTTCACTTCAATCTATCTAAACAAGACACCAAAAAATATATCTTAATTTTCATGTCATTCTCAATAAACTAAACTAATAAAACAATATACTGATTTTCAAATTCGTTGAAAAGGTTTCCTGGTAAAATACTAATTTTTAACAGCTTTTAAGGAATTATAAAGTTTTGTTTTACAATTTTTTCATTAATATTTCAAAATTATTATTACAAAATTATTAAATCTCTAAACTTATCTTTTCTCTCACTATTTTCTACACAAAATAATAAATAAAGTGTAAATTATTTCCTTTTAACTAATAAATTCTTCTTTGATCTAGTTTTCATTTTTTATACAGGGAAGAATTTGCAATCATTTCTATGGTTATTTAAAATTATAGATTAATGCAAAACTTCCAGTAAATAATATATATAAAAAATCCAAACAATGCATATGAATACTCCCCCAACTACAAATGAAAGCAGTAAGAATTATAAAATAAAACAACATTCAAAGAAGTGTGTTTTTTATTTCTAATTTTTTTTAGATTTCTGACATTATTATATTCAAAGCAAAGGACTTCAAATTTAAAGAATAAGAATCAAAGCAAACATGTTCTTTTTCCTATACCGCTGCTTTTGATTTTAATGAAGAAATCATCTGTTTCTTTTGTTGTGTATTCAAAACCAATTTAAATGGATCTAAATTTTCAAAAGAGTAAACCTCCTTCAAAAGAACATTTGGAACATTTGCTTAATCCGATCAAGCAAACAATCGGGCATATAAACCGTTTCATTATTTTTGAAACAGAATAAACTATGTAAATAACGACGGCCTAGTTTGAGTGCCTTTTTTTTCCTTACTTAAACGCACATTAATCAACGCGAAAATACCTTAAATCTTTATGTTCGTATTTTCTATTCGTAGTAACTCGTATAATGTTTCGTCGCATTTAAAAGCGCTTCGAAATTAAGGCGAAGAAAAAGATTCCGCGGCAAAGAAAAAAGAGGCAATTCTCAAAAGAGCTTAGGAGTTACATTTGTTTAATTTTGACACGAAGAATATTTACGCCGGACGTGGGGAAACGAATGGATGAAACACATTTTCAGAAAATGATCATTCTGTTATGTTCTCAAAGCGCATAAATTACTTATAATGCTTTAAAAATAGAATTTTAATTACAGTTTCCTTACATCTGAATTTAAAAAAGTATTTTACTCATATGAAATGCGTTATTCAGAACCTTTTGAATGGCTCGTACTGTTAATTTATATTTTTAATTTCAAACACTATACATAGTATAGAGAAAGTATGCTAATCATCAAAAATTTAAAATAAAATTACACCTTGTTTCAAAATATTTTATTTGTTCAAATAAAATTACTTTTTGTTACAAAATAGTTTATTATTTGTTCAAATAAAATTACCTTTCGTTTCAAAATATATTATTATTTGTTCAAATAAGATTACATTTTGTTTCAAAATATTTTATCATTTGTTCAAATAAAATTACAGTTCAATAAAAATTAAAATTTTGTTGAATAAATACGGCGTAATTTTGCAGATTGGAGCTTTTTTTTAAAATACACTGTCATACATTAAACTAAAAATTTTGCAACTTGACAAAACTAATTAAGTCTTTAAATGTTCATCATATCAACAAAATATTTATGTTTTTAACAATAACGAAAATCCTTTTTAACTGTTTTGATATCAAATAAATAAAAAAGAAATCAAACACTATATGTAGATTTTTAAAAAATCATGATATACTTTTAGAATATTATTTTATTATCATTTTTAAAAAAAAGCATAAGTAATTATTATTTGAGAAGAAACAATCTTCTCGATCTTCTTCGAGTTTTATTTAAATATCGTTTTCTCTAAATATAAAAGTAGGTACCATTTGAGAATAATATGTTTCTTTCAACGGTATCTTTAAAATTGGACTAGAACTTATTTAGTAGAGACGCTCATTTGACTTAAAATTACTGACGACCATCATCTCACTTGTCTATGGCAAGTGCCATTAGTAAGAACAACATTCATTTAGCATTTATTTTAATTATTATAAAATACAATTTTTTTTTTATTTCGTAACTCAATATTTGGAATAATTTCCAAAAAAATCGCTTATCTTTAATATCCGTACGAAGTAGCCATAAAATTTATGTAATTGCTCTTACCGTGTATAAAATAAAATTTAGAGGACCTTTCGAATTTAGATTCTGAATATAAAAAATATGCATATCATTTATTATGTAATTGGCCTTTTAGAATATTGATTGACTTCGTCTGAAATATAATTGTTATATATAACTTGACTTTCATAAATCCTTAAATAAAGAATTTTTAAACACTTAATTATAGCAAATATAAAATTCTGTTATTCTATTAGCCGCACACTTATAACTATAATGTTTATATATGAATCATAATAAAGGAGTCAAATTCCATGGCATCATATAGCCATTAAAACTCAAGTGAGCAATATATTTCAGATTGCAGGTTATTTTTTGTAAAAAAGTTATTTCTCTTTCTGATGATACCTTATATAAACGGTACAGATAAAAAATTCTTTTTCTTTTTCAACAATGGAAGAATATCATACAATTTAAGGAATGAGTGAAAAAAATTTTGAACAATAATTAAAAATTCAGAAAACATTTGAGCTGTTACTAAATTGCAATCATCAAAAAGATAATTTCTTTAACTTCAAATGGTATAAAAGAAATTTTTAAATGATGTTTTCTGGAATTATCACAGAAGAGCCAAAATCACATTATTTTTTATTAAGTTAAATTCTAATTAATATTTTTACATATCATTTCGAGATCAAAATTCCTATTCTCCAAAGTATATCCATATCAAATTTGGTAAATCTAGATCAAATGTTCTATCTTATATAAGCACAGATCAGTTCGTTAGTATTATCCTTTATAATTAGTGCATATAACATTAGTTTTTAAGGTTTAGTAACTTTTGTAAATTTATTTTTTTTAAAGATATACTGATTCAGTTCTTATTACACAACTTTAGACTTAAAAAAATTGTGCAGCCTTTTTCTTTTTTAATACTTTATTATTTCGACTAATATTTAACCATTGCTTCATATTATTAATTCAAATAATGAGGTGATCGGTCTCTTTCTAGAGTGTGAATGAGATGCATTGATGATACAAAATAAATGTGAAAACATTAAAAATCCTAACTTTCCTCATTAAAAACAAAACACGTTCAATTGTGAACTAAAAATAAAAATAATTTGTACCTAAAAATACCTAAAATAAAAGTACCTCAAAATAATTTGTACCTAAAGGTTAGAAATAGAAGGAACCGTTCTTTTAAATAATGTATGTCATTTTTGAATTTCAGTGGCATTTTATTCGTTTCCAAGGCCACTTATACAAAACAATGGGTGATTCTACTAAGTCGTTCTTTGGTTTATTGAGTGAAAGAAAATAACTCTGACATGTAGCGCATTGTCGAACACGTTTAAATTCTTTTAGTTCGGAGAAACAAACTTCGTCCTCCCATTTCCTTGTACATGTAGCTGATACGAAAGAACATCTGTTGAAACTGCTAAGCAAGGAAATGCAACGTGTTCCGTAAAGACTTGGAGATCATTGTTCTGAACGATATTAAAAACAAAAAAGCATTGAACTCGTTCTGAAAAGGGTATTTTTGTGGCACTGGCATGTAACTATGATATTGGCAGCTAACAACATGTGTTAACAGTGATATTCCAAAACAAAAATGCTCCTTTTTGTTTTGTTTGCTGTATTTAGTATGATTAATGTAGAGCCGTTGTCTGGGAAAACATAATCTGGTAATAAAAATCAAATTCAAAACCATAGCTATATCTACCATTAAGTGGATTTCTTCCATTTTGTACTCTTTTAGTATACTTATTTATAGACTAATTTTGATGTTTGCAAGTTATTGAATTATTCTGTTCTTTTTTGTGAGTGTGATCTTATATTTAAGAAATGGGATTTCGGAGAATCAATTGAAAAATTTCTCTTTACAAACCTAAAATAAATTAAATTCATTAAAAATATTTAGTAAAAAATATCAAAAACAAATATTTTAAAGTGCTTCTTTTGAATCGATATTCAAATCGATAATATATGATTTTAATATTCAGTTAAGAAATCGAATTTTATGGTTTAAAAAATTTGTCTATTAGCTATTTCTAACTATATCACAACTTTAATTATTCTTCAAGAGCAATGTCTGCCTCAAAAGTGGAAAATGTAAATTAAAAAAGAAATTTAACTATACCATTGGTGTTGTAAAATGCAATGATATAATCTCATTAATTTGAATTTTTACTTCGAGACTCTTTTCATTAAGTCACACAAGTGACTACATCCGACAAGAAAATAAAGTAAATGCATGTTGAAAAATATATAATTGCATGCTAAATGAATCAATGGAATTTTAGTAAAATTCTCGTACTTACTTACTTAGTACTATCTGGATTATTAGTAAAATTCTCACTTGAAATTACATGGTTTTTGTTTTCACTTCAGTTTTATTTCTTTAAACATTCTTTTGGGCGAAACAAGAATAAAAATTTATATTTATAAAATTTTGGCAGCGAATATAATTTTTCATGTGAAGTATATTTGAGAGAGAAAGAGAAGGAGGCACACGCGCAATTTTTCCTGCTGTTAAAATATAATTAGCGTGGATTTTTTTTGGGGGGGTCACTTTTCTCTTAAGAAGCATCTTTTCCTTATAGGATATAAAACGATAATTATTTAGCATGGCATTACTATTATCTTATAATTGCTATATACAAAGAAATATTTAAAACTTAAATAGAAGTTTTCAATTATTTTTTGAAATTTTTATTTAATCATTTTTTATATTTCTGAAATATCAAATACGCAAATATAATTCTAAAACTTTATAAAGCCACATAAGATCGATTTTATGCTGAATTAAATTGTTCTGTGATTTTAAAAAATCACTTTTTCCATAATGATCGCCTAATATCTAATGAATTAACTAATGAGTTCATCTAAATATCAAGCATTGTATTCTGTAAATAATCAGTCGGTCAGAAATAGCTGTAGTTGTTTATTTCAATATCAAAAAACTCGAAAGTCAACGAATATATTCTAATTACAATTAAATTTTCTTTTAAATTGAAAATTATCTAAATCTTTTTCAGTGCAAACAAATTTACAGACTAAGAAAATTAAAATTTATTAAAGTTTAAAGATTAAAAATTAAATTTAGATTTAAGAATTCTACTGAAAATCGAATTTTTTCAAAAAAATCTTAATTTATTTTGAAGATGAAATTCTGCATGTTTTTAGTCTTGACTACTGCCACAAACTTCAACAATATAAACTTGCCCTTGAATTTATGGCAATTAAGATTATTATTTTCTGTAAAATTAGTTCATTTTTAATACTGTCACAAACTTCAACCTCGTGAATTTTCTTCTGAATTTAGGACAAACATTTTTTTTTCTTTTCAAATTAGACATGTGTAACCTTCAGATGACAACTAATTCAACATAAATCTTTGATCTGAAAGTAGGTTTCTTAATATAGTAAACGGAATATATTTTTTTCTGCCGTCGGCCTAAGACAGAGGCAACAAATCTTTTTCGTGATCTAGGCGTCCTGGGATCGAGTCTCGGTTAGGGCATGGTTGTTGTTCTGTTTATTATCTGTAAGGTGTGTGAATTTGAGCCACGTAAAAAGGGGTTATCTGCGCGTGTCATCTTCATATGAACTAGAAGTCATGCTTCTGATCTCGGGGGGTCCAAACTCTCAGAAGCTACTGCACCCCTCTTCCCATTGTAAAGCGGACACATCATCATCAATGTTTTTTTCTGTCCTGTATTTCCCTTATATAATAATAATACAATCTTACTATCTCATATGTGAGGTTATAGTGTGTTGAGAGTTTAAAACTAGCATCAGTTGTTGTTGTTGTTACTTATGGCACTTGCCATGGACAAGCCACGCTGATACATCAGCAGATTTTAAGCCGGGAATATACGTCTTTTGTTTTACAAGTAGCGCCATCTAGGGCCAAGAGTATGACTTAGATACACACACGCCTCTACCCATTTTAAGGGGCGGACTTCATTCATGCATATTCATTCACTGATCTCAGATCATAATTTAGACCTTGAACAGAGAACGATCACCTCTGACCGGCACTCCCAGTAGTATGACTCTCTAAATGGAGGACTTAGTGACCACGAACAAATTTAACCGAGCCACACACTCGGGGAATCTTTTGGCCGGTGAGTTTCGAACTCGTAACCTAAGGTGTACGAATCCAACGCTCTACCAACCAATCTATCCCGGCCCTCTAGCATCAGAATAATTATAAATACCTAAATTATTTAAAGCAACTTTTTGAATTTAATCTGTCTCGAATACCAAATTTTGAATACTTTCCATATCATAATTCCTCAAGAATCCGTTAATTTTAATCAGATATCGATCCTCTATACAAACGAAAATTATTTCTCAATAATCCACAAATGTAATGAATATTTTTTATAATTAGTACCCCATTCAATAAATCAAAAAATTAATGTACAAACTCTTCACAGAAAGTGAGAGAGATGAGCCTTGAATAACTTAGAAATCTTCCTCATCAATTTAAAACTTTTTGTCATTTGTTCTCGCTCTGTGCGCTCCACTGAATCAATGATAATTAGGATGAATTTTTGTTTCCTAACAACATGTACAACATTTATCTCGACTTAATTACTCTGTCACAAAATCTGGTCGCTGCCCTAAATCTCTTTATGCAAAAGAAAGAACTATTATATTATTTGTCTTCTAGATTTATCGGAAGGAATTGTAATCCTATGAGCTTCTTTTCAAAAAAAGATATATTTGTATATTGGCAGTAAATTGTCGTCTGCTTTGTTCTTGTTTAAGGAGATGTATGAAAGTAAAAGGAGAAAATTTTTCAGATTTATAAATGGTAACTTTCTCAGAACTTGAAAATAATTTCTAATCATATAAAAATTAAAATGTGAAATAATATGCAGTGTGAAATAATATACTAATAAAATAATTAATAAATAGTTATATGAAAAATGACATAATTCTCTTTTGGTTTGTTGTTTATTGAACTTTTTCAAGCCCGCTGACTGTCAATGATTTAGAGTCTCTCATTTTTCAGTAGCACCAACTAGGGCCAAGATTACGACTTAGCTAATTACATATCACAACCCTTTTTATAAGGCGAACTTTTTTACACTGAACGCAGCAGTACCAACAGGATGCTGATACAGCACTCTATCAGCATTACTTACAGAATATCAAAGAATAGTTAGTTACTACGCTTAACTATTCTATAAGCAGCAAAAAGTTGAAGCATTTTATGACTATGATCAAAAAGTTAATTTCAAAGTTTTGGTGTAAGAAAGTTGAAAAATTTTTTAATTTCGATTCTGAAATATTAAAAAAGTACCAAATTTCTTAAATATGTGCTCTATAAGGATTAAAAATATATGATTATGAAAATTCAATAAGATAATAAAAATGAGGTAATTTCATGAAGAAAAAAATTATTTTTATGACATTTTTTAGAAACAACTTTTTTAATAAATAAATATTGTTATTGGAAAAATTCAGGGAAAGATAAAATTTATACAATTATTTCTACTTTGAAGTGATTTGATTGCTATTCATTATACACGGAAACTTTTTCATTTAATCTTAAACGTACTTGGAAAAAGGTTTTACCTTTAATACAATTTTCTACCATTGAAGCCGCACAAAATAATTTCCTTCTATTTGAAATATCTTTAATTCAATGGCATACCATCCAAATCTTTAGAAGCATCTGTAATGTAGTTTAAAAATCTCCAGAAAATAAAAAAATAAGCAAAAAAAATCCGAATGAAACTGAAAACTTATTATTTTTCTATAAATTTGATTATAACGGCAAGTTATTCATTTTATTTAAATACTAAACTTTGCATTGACATTTGAAAAGAAACTTTTTTTCTACAATTTACATTTTGCATTGGCCCATGCATGAAATAATCTAAACAAGTTTTTTATATATATCTATTAATCCCTAAAGAATTTAAGATCCTTGAAAATAATCAGGGAAGTGAATCCTTCTACATCAATTAACAATAAGCAGCATAAAAACAATTACGGTATTTACCATCGTAATAAATTCTTTTAAACAATCAGTAGTATAAAAATAATTACAATATTTACTACCGCATTTAAATTATTTTTAAACAATAATTACTGCTAAAGATGAATCAAACTTATTTATCTCTAGCAATAATCATTATTTAAAAATAATTTACATTTTTAAATTAATTTTTATAATTTAAAAATTTAATTAAAAATTTAATTTAAAAAATTTAAAATTTAAAAATTTAATTTTTCTTTTAAAATTTTTTAAATAATTTAAATTAATTTTTTACTTATTAGGAGATTAATCTCTTCCTTCTGAAAATTGAAAAAGCTCTGTATCTCCCATTATGATCGTTATGAAAATTTAAGCTCAATTTTGTTTTGAGATTTTAAATTTTTTTATATAACAAAAGGCAGAAAAAATGTTTTCTATTGGGAATTTTGAAAACATATATTTTAATGAGCATACATTGTCCAGCATTTTTCACACTTAAGTATCAGTATTAACAATAACTACTGCTAAAGATGAACCGAACTTATTTATCTCAATTTTGAGATTAATGTCTTCCCTCTGAAAATTGAGAAATATCCTTATCTCCCAATGATGATGATGATGTCGTGTCCGCTTTTTACCGCGGAAAGAGGGGTGCAGTAGCTTCTGAGGGTATGAACCCCTGAGCACCCGAGGGCAGAAGTCTGACTTCTAGCTCATATGAAGATGAAACACACACACATACAATTGCACAGCCCCTTTTTACAGGGGGGCACATTCACCCATCTCACAGACAGCACACAAAGGAACAACCATGCCCGAACCGGGACTCGAACCCGGGACCTCCAGAACACGAGGCAGACGTGCTACCTCTGTGTCAGCAAGTCGGCTTATCTCCCAATATTATCTTCATATCATTAAAATTTATACCCAATTTTATTTTGAAATATTGAATTTATTTTTAAAAAAAGTAGAAAAAAAATTGTGTTGGAGCTTTTGAGGATGATGTATATCTTAGTATTCAAACGCTTTCCAGTATTTTTCACTCATAAATATAATAATAAGTTCCCATATAAGTACAAAAGTCCGCATCTTTCTTCTGTAGGTATATCTAAAGCCAAGATTATATTTTTATACGTAGGCCTTATTTATATCATAATAACTCAAAATTTCTCAGCATTCAGCAACAGTATTACCAAGTTTATGTGGGCGACGGAAATTTCTTCTTAGCAATCTGGACACAGGTCAAATATTGGGGAAATAAAATCAAAAAAAAAGTTTTATGGTTAGGGTTTTATTACCAATATGACTCTTCCAAATTTTCTCTTCACAGCGATGTCAGCTTTAGCGGATAAGTGAATAAGAGGTGTGTTTTCTGCGGGAAGAGAGGGTTCCAGATTCTTCAAAAATGAATTACTTTAAATTTAATACTTTACATGAAATTAGTATTTCATGAAAATTGTAGATTATATAAATACACGTAAAATGTGTAATAATATTGATAATGTGTAATAATTGAGTAATGAGTTCTTATTAAAGCTGCTAAATTTCAATTTTGATTTCCATTAAAGAAGTTATTTTTCCTCTAAAATATTCCACTTGTGTTTAAATAATGTAACAAAATAAAGATTTTAAGCAAAAAAAAACTTTACTTTTAAGTTTGTATATTATAATGCCAAGCAACGGCAAACTTACTTTTGTGTAATTTGTTACTTCATATATTTCTCTTTCTTTTTCTATTCAAATTGAAGAGCAATAGCGCAGTAGTTCTACATTTGATATAGATTTAATGTGATTAGAATTATACATCTTTTAGAAACTAAATTAAAGTCCTTTTTGAAAGTTGTTTTACTTACTTTTTTGAACTGTGGTAAATTAAAAAAGTCATAACCTTAGCGGTAACACCCTTTCTAATCTTCCACGCCATACTAGTTCTCGGGTATTGTCGCATCAAAATTTATATATGCACATAAAAATAAGTACTTTTGTATAGAATCTTTATTAGACAACTGCTTGATTATCTAACAGGTGTTTCCAGAATAAAAATTTAGTTAGATTATTCTCTTTAATTTTCATTGGATATATTTTGATAATATTTTATCTAAAATGTTTTCAAATGAATAGTTATTTTTAAATAACATTTTTCTTAAAATTATGTTTAAAAAGTTATTTCAATTGTTTGTTAATATTTTCCTTCATTCGGAAAGAAAATAAATTATGGCACTCTAATAACAGAAGCATAAATAGTCAACAAAGTTTTGACTATAGATAAACCAGCATTTAATTCAAAAAAAAAAACTTTCAATATTAAATTAAAAGTGAAATATTTATATGGTGCTTAATCAGCTCCCTTTTTTTTTTCTTTCTGTCTATTGTAGCCACCGTCATCAATTATGGCCTAGTGCTGTCTCTTTAAGTCGGTAGTAAAGCCATCAACGTCTAATAGATTAGCCTGAAAATGTGTGACAAGCTTACTCTACTTCGGAACATGAGTGAGAAAAGCAGGCAAAAAAGAAAGAAAAGACACTGAAATTCTTTAGCTAAAGAAAGTAACTTAATTTATCCGCTGGTAAGATCAGAGAGGATATGTCACGATTTCAGCATACACCAAACAAAAATCTGCTCTTACGGCAAATTAAATATAAACTTTATTTCCTTATTTATCATAAAGTTTATAAAGATAGATAGATAGATAGATAGATAGATAGATAGATAGATAGATAGA
>JAOUZG010035502.1:739030-774196 GCA_026289955.1 Argiope argentata | reverse complement strand
GTGTGTGTGTGTGTGTGTGTGTGTGTGTGTGTGTGTGTGTGTGTGTGTGTGTGTGTGTGTGTGTGTGTGTGTGTGTGTGTGTGTGTGTGTGTGTGTGTGTGTGTGTGTGTGTGTGTGTGTGTGTGTGTGTGTGTGTGTGTGTGTGTGTGTGTGTGTGTGTGTGTGTGTGTGTGTGTGTGATGTCTTGGGAAGCATGCAAATTCAAAATTCAACGATTTTCATCCTCTGCTTCTGCCTAAATCTAAGCATAACTAATATGATTTGCGATTAAATTTAGAAAATTTTACCTCAGGTATTTTAACATATATGTGAATTTTCAACAAAATTTGAAAATAGAGGATCATATGAAGGTAAAAAAATTTAACTGCCCCAATGAGTTATTGGCTATTTGCTGATCCTCAAATTGTCATTCAGATATTCAGGAATCTAGAAAGTTTCATCAGAAAGGATACAAATTTATAGCTGCTGAAACGCTGTTTGTTTTTGCTTTTTTGCTGTTTTCGTAGCAATTTAATAGCATTTTTTTATTCGGAAGCCTTTTTTAATTTGGTAGTAATTGTTTTGGAATTACTCTTTAATTGTAATCAGTCTGAGATTCTTTAAAATAACGGTATTCTAATGCATCAGAGCATCTGGCATATCTTTCATGCTATATGCTGTAGGGAATTTTGCTGTATGCCTCTTAACTGCACCTCCTCCGCTTACATGTGAAAAGCATAACTAATCAGAAGTCGAAGTAAAGATTTTTTAGCATTAATTTGAAACGAGAAATTTGAAATCTTTACATGCAAGATATAAATCTTCCTTTAACCCATTCTATTCTTTTTGATTATGTTAATAATTGGATTTTTCTACATTGTACCAAATCAAAAAAGATAGTAATTACGTCCGGTTTTATGTTTAATAAATCATTTTTATACTTAACAAGTAAATTGATTTGCCTTACGTAATGACAAAATAATTGACAGTAGTCTCACTAAATCTCTCTCCCACATCCTTTAATAAAATTGTAATGCCAGAGAACGCTTATATGGTATTGGCATTGCAGTAGTTACAAAGTGCAGTAGTTTACTCTTGGAGTAAATGTAGCATTCTTACTAAATATATATATATATGTCATCCTTGGCGAGTTATTTTGAGATTAATGGCTAGTATACGTTGATAATATCTGAAAATAGAATTAGTGCTTTAGATATGTTTTTCTCAATTAATAGAAACAAAATTTTGATGCAAAACTATACATGTAGTCACAAAACCCCATACCAAATTTAATGTATTTTGGTCATTCCCTTTTATAATTATCAAGAGTGAGTGTTTTTAAAAATACATACCAATAGACTATCAACCCATGGTTGGGTTTTATTCTAAATTTGATGGATGTCTACCCTATTAATAAATGTAGGATATCCCACAGAGCTGTTTTATTTAACCATCATCAGCCTTCATTTTTGTTTTATCAGCATCCGATGATGGACGTAATTCAAAGCAAGAGTTGTAAAAGGTTAGATCATTTCCCATAGGACAATTTAGTTAGTGCAACATTCCAGAACAACGCCATCTATCGAGCTTTTGAAAAACTGTCCCTATTAATATTGAGCCAGAGGCCCGACTAACATCCGAAAGAGAAGGCGCTATCTACGCGTTAGCGGTTCCCGTTTATGCGGTAATATGTTTTCAGTCATTATGTTTTCCTACTTCTAACGTCATCCTAGAGGAAATAATCTAACTTTCTCTTTACTTAATATCGTCATGTTTTAATTCTTTTAATATTTCCCTGTAAATATTCCCCTTTAACTTAAAATAAATTCTTTTATTTTTTAAAGAAGTCTCGTCAGCCTTCGTTTGCCTTATTTTAATCTTGGTTTAGAAACTAACCCGTAAATATTTTTTAAAGAATAAATAAACCTAGACATCACGTCGCTAAAACCTCACTATCTGAAGGGTCTAATTTTTTTAGAAAGTTTGGTTAGACTCCCACTCAAATATATGCACAAACTGTTATCAAACTCTCCTTGGTTTATGATTATAGTTTTAACTTATATTCTAATAACTAGACTAACAAAATTCCTTTGAACGAATTTTATTCAAAATTTTATAGAAATCTGCAAATTTTGTTTAAAGACCGTATACCAAATTTCAACCGTCTATCTCAAAGCTTTTTTGAATTATCTTTATCATAGATCGATAGACAGCTATTTTCTAAAAATGTGTTTTTCCAATTCAAGGAAGTCTAAAATTTGGAGATTTGTCAAAATCTCGATACTATACTTTCTCTATATTAAGTATACAAGAAAGTGAAAATAAATTAAAGTCATTTAGTAGTTTATATACTTATTAAATGTAATTTAAAGTAAAATAAACATTTGTTGATGACTTTTATTGAAATTGGCTTAGTTGATTTAATTAATACAATTTTATTCATTTATAGAATGAACTAAATATTTTACACCTTATTTCGATAAAACATGATAGAAAAGTTCAAAAATGATTACATTTTATTTTCAAATTATAAAATTTGAAACAAAATCCAGTTATTTTGATTTTAAAAAATATGTGTTGCAGTTTGACTTAACATTATACACTCAGACTCACCTTTTTTTATGTATTTTCGTTGGCAACGAGAAAAAAAGCACAATCGAGAAATGGAATTAAGAAATAAAGAAAGACAAAAAAAATGTTAAATGTAAGTTGAGTAATAAGTAATTCATTTATGGAAAATTAAAGTTGCTTTTATTGGAATTTTTTTATTTTTTTAATGTTATGAATCCTTTGTGTATAGTTAAAAAAAAAGTTATAAAAGCAAGTTCTTCTGCTTATTTATTTTCGGGTAAAAAAAAAAAGTTTAATTTGAGGCTTAATAAACTACCGCTTCCATTAGGTTTCGCTGTGGAAGAAACAAAATATCATTAAGAAAGCTAATTTGTATTTTCCTCGCCATGTCGTGCAAGTTATTGATTTGAGTTTTCTAATGGGTTTGATAAATGAAAATAAAGTAAACATAGCGATATTTAATTAAATGGCGCTCTTATTTTAAAATGATTAATTTAAGAGTGAAAAAAGTCTTTGTTTTTGAATACAAAATATTCACACTCTATTATTATAATGTTTTTAAAAATTCTCAATGGATAACTTTAGTGTCAAAAAAAAAATTAATATTTCATTATAATGGAACATTAATTAGTTTTTAACTTCAGGATAGTGAGAGATAATTAATAATAAGATATCACAAATTATAAATGGGATTTTAGAACAACGTTTAGATTGTAAATATAAATTTAAAAAAATTTCCACTTAAATTAACCTTAAGAAATTTCAATTTCAGCTTATTTATATAATTACAGTTTTATTTTCTTTCAAGGATATAAAATGCAATAGTATAAATTTATTCCATTTTTCAAAAAAAAGGAAACAAATATACAATAACACGTTATGGGTATAAATAAAAACCAAGAAAATAAAACTCATTGCGTTAGTATTCAGGAAGCATTTATAATTCATGATTCTTTTATTAACAGTTTGTATTTAAAATAATTAATTGTAACGGAAATAAAATATGAACATTTATACATTTGTACAAATGTCAAATAATTTTAATTCATTTCATTTAATATTATCTTATGTTTTTTGATCATGTCAATACTTGATGTTGTTTTTGAGATGAGATTTTTGGCATCAACAAAAATCCGTAGGCGAAAAGTAAAAATTTTATTACCTGCACGCATCTCAAAAAATCAGCTTTTAATAACGTGTTTCCCTTGCCTTTAAAAAAGCTCTGATTGAAAAAATAAGTTAATTACAACAGCAAATAAAACCTATAAAAATGTCATTTTGAACAAATGATTATATGAAATGAAATGAATAGGAAATGCACTCTTTTTTAAAACAATTAATACAAGACAAAGTTCTTTGGATCGTTTGCAATACTAAAATGACTGATTCGATGAAACTCTTAAAATGAATAAAAATATAATTTAACTTGCACGAGCATGTGGTGCTTGGGCGTTCAAGAAATGATGTTCTGACATAATACATTGAAATGTGCATAGGAGATTTCATTTTAATCTTTTCTTACAAAATTGTTTTAAGTAAACAATTTTAACCTATTTCATTTTAGCATGAAATACTTGCTTCTAAATAGTATTTAATAATTCAAACCCTCAATCAACAGCTTTAAAAGAAAGCGATTTTTTTTATATTACCGTAAGTTTTATATTCCATGAATTGATCGAATTGTGAAATGATATATGTCACCTATAGGCAGGTATACAAATCATACCACACTATATGCCTAAAATAATAAATTTCTATCTAAAGTAATAAATATCTATCTCTATACATAATTAAGACAGCATAACAATTAAAGTTCATTCCTGATTTGATTATGCCATACTGCTTCTTCTATATCGGATTATTCTTTTTCAACTCTTGAATTAATTCATTATTCACTCTCTACAGTCAGTATAATTGATCCCCATATTGTTTTCGTATATTCTTAATAAATATGCCCTACCTCGCGTTCTTCTGCATAAAGTTGTGGATATTAGACAAGTACAGCGATTTTTATTTTCACACGTAAAAGTTGCCATATTCGTATTATAATAATAAAGCAGCTCATGTGTGTATTAATTACATGTCATTGTTGAACAATAATTACTAAAGATCCATCTCTAATAAAAAAAATCAAATATGTATTTTGAGTACTTTTTTTGACTAATTAAAACCAGAATTCACCACAAAGCTTCAAAATCGTCACCAAGAATACACACCATAATTTATTCAAATAAGATTTGAGTTTTTGTGTTATCGCTTTTGCTTGCATAAGAATATATAGACTGACAGGGAATGAATCATCTGACTCATTTGAGGTTGAGCGAAGTTTGATATGAATCTATATTTTAGAGAATATTCTATATATCCATCAGTTCATAGGTCTATGTATCAATCCATAGATCCATTGAAAAATGATCCACCCAGCCCTTTTTCTTTTCATAGTTATCATGTTCCTTTGTATAATTATTTCCTTGTACAATCCTTGTAATTCCCTTTAGTTCCTTTGTACAATCGTCCAGAGAAACTTCCTCTGATTGAATTTTGTTCAAAATTTTGGTGTAAGTTTACAGATTTCATGTATAGTCAGTATATCTTTTGTTCGCATATCTCGAAGTCATTTTGGGTTATTGTGTTTGTTCGAGCATGCGCACTAGGCACTAGTGTAGAGATCAAAAAGGAGTATAGGTCACTTTGAATTGGCGTTTTGCCAGCAGTGCAGAGTACAGCTTCAGATCGAAAGAGACAGTGAGTGAGATTGAGCGTGAGAAAATGTCGCTGAATTACACGAGCGAGCCTCTTGAGAAGAGAAAATAAACTTGATTGGATTTAAACCGGAGTTTTCAATTGAAAATAAAACACATACTAGACCAACTCTAAAAGTGTTCACAGATAGATATAATTCCATGAGTACGTTTTTCAGAATCAGAGGGAACTGAAAATAGGATTCCTCAAAATTTAGAACTCGAATTTTTCAATGATTACAGTAATCTCTGACATTATATACTTCCTATTCAAGAAAGTAAAAAGAAAAATTAATAAACCAAGTAAAATTTTTACTCCTTTTGAAATGAAGCATTTTTTTAACTGTAAGAAAAGCAATATTTGAATAATAATGAATGTTTCCGATTTTTTTTTCAGAGACTGCACGTTCCCCTCCCCCTTCCTATTATTAAACTTCAGCAAATATCGGTAGGTCATGAATTAAAATTATTTTCAAGATAAATTAAAAGCCATGTCTATTTCCTCCTTATTTGTCTAACCTGTGATTAACCAATTATTATTTTCCCATTCTTTTCAAAATATATTTAATAATAGTTATTACTAATGATTAGTATAGCAAAACCGACCTTGCCGAGGATATTGTCTTTGATTACATACATGCTATTCAAATTAGCTTATGTGATGCTAATCTCAAAATAATTTTTTCCGTTTTGCCGAATTATTTTCCTTAAGAAAGTGGCTTGGTTTATTCTGAGTCAACACTAATGTGAAACATTAGATGAACCGGTATTTCATCTTGGAGAGTTTCAACTAAAGCTGTTCTTTTAAAAATTTAGAACAACCTAAATTTAGAACAAATTTAGAACAGTTTTAAAAAATATGATTTATAATACAAATGGAGTTAAAAAATAATGGAGATAAAAAATAAATCTTTTCTTTCTTCCTGATTTTGATAGTATAACCAACTTTTCTTCTCAATTTCTATCTTTTTTCCTATGGATTTTTCACTGTCGAAGAATTATTACAGGTCATTTATTGAATGTCCTTTCCTCATTTGGAACATTTTGCTTTCATTGCATCAACTATCTGTTGTTACTAATAGCACTTGCCATATACAAGCGCGCTGACGGCCGTCAGTGATTTTAAGCCGAATGAGCGTCTCTTGTTTATCAGTAGCACCAAGTAGGGCCAAGAGTGCGATTTAGTTACTTCAAACATCACATTCGCTTTCACAATCCCTTTTTGCGGGGGGGACACATTGACACCCTCACAAATTGAACACAGAAGAACGACCATGCTCAAACCAAGACTCGAAAATGGAAACGTCCAAATCACGAGGAAAACACGCTACCCCTAAGTCAGGACGTCGACACATCAACTATCTACAGTGACAATGAAGAACAAACAAAAGTTGCAAGGATTGTGATTGGGTGATTAGAACTGATGTTCTATTACGAGCATTTGTAACTTAATTCGATCAATATTGAAAGATTCCAAATGTTGTTCATCGGAACTATGGGGAATACCTGAGATACTTAGTTATCACTGCCAAATTTTTAACTCCTTTCTTTAAACTTTACAGGTAGAATATCTAAGGAATGTACTTTTTCATTAAAGATTTAAATCACTCAAAAATTTGTGTGAGCGATAAACATTCATCTCTGTATATTAATCGAATAAGTTGCATCATAAGTTACTCAGATTTATAGAGAAATTTCTCTTTGATTCTTTTCTCTTCTTAAATTTTTGATATGTTTTCTGATACTGAATACATGGGTAAAACTATTACGATCGGATAGAAAGACTTATGAGATTAAAGCTTAAGCAGATAAGAGATGCAGGGCACAGTTTTGAACAAGTGGCACTTTATTTGTTTATCACTCTGCTATAATTGGTTATCTTCTGTCGTATTATTTTATTATACTTGAAAGCATTTAACATCAGGATCTTCTAATCAATAAATGTTATTTTGTATATTTCTGTCATGAAATGTTAATACACTCAGTGCTGTAGCAAATGTCAGCGATATCACGGATTAAAATAAAATTACGAAAATGAAATATAAACTTTATTAATAGAACAAAATATTATAGAAAGGAAGTCGAATGAAATTTTAAATAATTTTAAATAGATAATACACTTCAAAAAATGATATAATTTCATGTGTATCCAGTATTAACTGATGGGAGGGTGCATTTTCAAATTAATCAATTTAAACTTTGAAGACACGTGCTGTTATTAAGAAAAATTCTTGAGTGTGAATCTTTTTCTCAATTTTTTTTATCAATTTTTAGCAAAATTACTCACTTTTGTCTTTCCACACAACTTTGAGGAGTTACTAATCAGTATCTTTCAAACTTTTGTTATTGTCAATTCAATTGTCTTTAGATTTTCCCAATTAATTCTGAATAAAAAACGTAGACTTGGACTCAAAATCTTACCGAACAGGGATGGCACCCTCGGGCGCCGGGGCCCTTAACCACATTCCTTTTATCCTTGTGCGGTGAGATAGTTCAGTTCAGACAACGATCGACGTTGGTTGGTTTAGCTAGAGAGAGCGTCTTTTCTCTCATTGACGAACGATCTATAGCTTTGATGTTATTTGAAATTTGTGAACTAAATAGAGTTAATTCGCTGTGAATTTTTAGCTTGTTTTTCGAATATTTAATATGCTTTTTTATCGACAATAAAGTCTGTATCTTCGTATCGCTCTCGAGTGGAAATTATTTCGTCACAATATTATATAGTATTGTTTATATTATATTTGGTATTCCTATATATTCACAACATTGTTCAATACTTTTTAAATATTATAAAACATTGTGAACTGGAGTTAACAAATTTAGTATTCATGCACTTTTGAAAGTAGAAATATACATTATGGAACAAAATTTGTATTATTTTAAACGGAATTTTATTTAACAAAATATTAAGTGAAATATTAATGTTTATTCCCAATAATTTAAAAAAAATCCTTCACAAAAATAATTTTAACACCAAGGTGTAATTTTTAAAAAAAAATGTTTTTTAATTATATAACACTTCTGTAGCTAAGATTTAATTAAGATGGTTTGAACATATTATACAAAAAATTTATTATTAGTCAGAAGTTAATTATTCGTTAATCATTATATTTATTAAATATTTTCATTGTTCTTTCTAATATTTAGTTAATTGTTTTTTCCCTTGTATTTAATTGCATATTTTTTTTTTTTTTCATTTTCAAAAAATAAGATTCATGTCTTTATTATTAGTAGATTTTGGTATAAGAAGCACTTGTGATACTTTTTTTATTTTCTTTGTCCTTTTAGATAAGGTTTAACTTCAGCTTTAAGTAATAATAATATTATCGAGGCGATTCAAAGAATTGTAGGATGATTAGCGGATATCGCTAGGCCCGAACTCCCAATATTATGGTTAGTTGCCGAGTATCATACCGATCAAGCAAAAGGGACCCTTCAATTCGAAGGATATATGGCTTATAAGGCTGACGCTACAGTACTCCCCCACCAGTGAGTCGGACGAGAGACGAACGATTTTGAAAGCGCCAAGCGTATGGAGAGCATGCGAGTTCGTTGGTGCGTCGAGTTAGCAACGGCTTTTTGGTGTGTTGAGTAAGAGACGGCTTTGGTGCGTTGAGTTAGAGACGGTTTTGTTGGCTGGTAGATGTCTCAACGACTTTGCGGAAGGTTGCATTGCCAAGGTCACCAATGTAGCTATTGTAGATCGTGGTACGAATTTGCGACGTTTGGGCCTGTATACCGATCAAGCAAAAGGGACCATTCAACTCGAAGGATATTATGTGGCTTATATAGTATTCACCACAGAATAACAAGTCAAAAATTATCAAAATTATTAACTCTAAGCAATTCGCAAGACGCAGGTGAAGAGCTGACTTCACTGCTCGTCCCTAGCAACACATAAATACTGTACAATATTGTGGAATATTGTATAATATCATATTATATCACCCAATATTATGCTGCAGGATGTGCTACCTGGTTAGGAACTCAGAATCTAAACCATTGCAGTATAATCTAGAATTCGGAAGAAAGTTATAGAAAATCCTAGAAGCTTCTAGAACATTTAGTGAATAACAAGAAATTTAAATTATTCAATCTTTAATATAATGTGACTTTGGACGGGATTCGAACTCCTGACTTTGTGTTTTGAAAGTGTGTACTTTGTATGTATGCCTCTGAGCCATGCTGACTATGTCCCGGCCTTCCTTTTGTGATAATATTAATGAAATGGGAAAATGCCATCATTATAAATATTGCTGCTTTTTTTTCGGTGGATCATTGGATATAACTAAATTGGAAGAATGAAAACTAATAAAATGCATAATACAATGAATAGAAAGATCTAAAGCTTCGGAAATGAAATTATAAAATAGTAATTTTAAATAGAATTATAAAATAGTAAAATAAATTGGAACTGGTAAATCAGGATGTCTTTTTTTAATATTTTACTTATAAAAAAACTGTTGAGAGCAAATAATATAACACTTTAGTAACTACTGATCCTGACGAATCGTTAGCTAGCCAAATGCATAACTGCCCCATTTACGATATCTCACGACATTGTTCTCCCAGATTTTCCAATAATATACATTATAATGTGCTAAGCAACAAAACAAGAAAATCTGCCTTTGGATATTGTCAAACTGAAATTTCCAGGAGGTTTTTGATCTTTTCCAATCACATATATCATCAAATATTTGTATACTTTTAAGCACATTCTTCTGATACTTAAGTAAAATATTCATTGAGCCAATTAGGCAGTAACTTTTTTTTTCTGCTGTAAAATTATTGTAATGGAAACGATGAATAAAATCGCATCATTGGATAATCGATAGATTTCAAAAAATTTCCTTAGCTTCACTTCCGTTCAAAAATTTGCTTCTTGTTTTGAGTAAGTATTTGTTATGATTATTATTATTATGTAATTGCGTTTGTTTGTTAGTATCATTCTTTGATAAATAAAAAATTTTAAGATGCATCACCTTCCTTATCATCCCAGCTGTTCTTTATGAAATAATTACATTTGTATGTTTTTTTTTAATTCTCCAATGAATTTGAAAAAAAAATTTAGTTAATAAATTATTATTTATATTTAACTTTTACAATAAGTTTTAATTATTTTATTTAGCTTATAATTTTTTTAATATAATTCGAAAATTTTGTATCATACTGGCGACTTATTTGAAATGGCGCCCTTGAGTTTACATTCTGTATTTTGTGCAAGTGTTTGGAATTAAAATGTTATAAATAAACCATTGAAAATAGGATTGAATAAGCTGTAATTACATCTTTTTAGAAATTATTTAGCATAAGGCATTCGATTTTGATAAATTTTTATTTAATAGGACTGAATTGAAATCTAAGGTTATGCATGTAAACAAACAAATAATTATCAGATATTTTGGAAATTCCAGCTTATTTCCTCTTGTTAAAGTTAATATTTCCACTTTATCTGAAACTTGAAATAAAATAAATATTATTTTACTCTGTGCAGTCATTTTAGATGTCAGTATTTATAAACTATGCTGGAAAATTTTACTGTTGCTATGTTTCAAGATCACCTAAAAAATTTTATTTTGGATCATACTCTACAGCTCAACCTAGGTACTTATAACTTAATGTCTCACTAAATGGAAATAATAATGCCTATTTATCTACTAAATACAAACCATAAGTATAAGTGCTTATATGTGTCAGGAGTTTTATGCTCACTATATATATTCTACTTAATTTTTTTAATGAAATGAATGTATTTGTTGAAAATATATAAAACTTCTTTATAAAAGAATATTCATTGTCAATGTTTAATTTGATTGAAGATTACTTAAATACCATTTCATCAAATGTTTCTGTAAATGTTTAATTTGATTGCAATTTAATCTTCTTAAATATATTTGTTGGCAGTATTTATTTTCATATAAATCATAGTTGTATGATGTTGCATTGATAAAAAGTATGCATGTTAAATAATGATTTTCTGTATCATGCCTAGTTATTGCATAAAAATATTGGTTGTGTTTATTTTTAATATTCTAAAAACCCTTTTTAAACAAATTGTTTTAAATTATTTTTTTCTTATTTAAATTTTTATGAAAATTTATTTTTAATTTCTTCTAGAATTGTGAGAAAAAAATGCAAAACCAGAATCTTTGGACTGATTCCTACTCTGTCACAGGTTTATATCTTTTATTAATATTATTATATTTGTGATATAATAAGTGCAAGAATATAAGCTTCAGTTAAGGAAAAAATAATTAAAAATATTCAGATTTGTCATTATTTGAGTATTACTATTTTATTTTATTTTTTTTATTGATATTGTATCTTTATTATTTATTTATTTTTTTATTTTTTTTAGAAAAGGAGGAATTTTTAATTTTTAGAAAAAAAATTATTTTTATTTCAAATATTTGTGTCTAAGAAAGACTTAAAGTGTGTGTGCTTCAAAATTGTTTTTTAAAATTGCACTGACTGTTTTGAGTCAATTAATTCATTACTTTTCTTGCTCTTATACGATATATATTAATGTAATTTGAATATTAATTAATTTCTTAATTTTTATCTTACTTTAACTCATATTAAATTAAGTCTAAATTTTTCCCTTATTTTCTTAATTCTAGCTTCTTTTTTTTATTTAATTTATGCTACACTGGAGCTGTAAAACTACTTTAAGCAGCATTTTCACAGACTAAATGAAAAGATAAAGATATGTCATGCCAAGCAAACTCTTTTAAAAGATACCTATATTTCCCTTAGTAAATTGACATGTCTCAAAGAATCCTTGTTAGAATCTCTTTGTATAAAATTACTGGTGGAAAATATTTAGGTCTCTTCAGTCCTGTTTGCTCTTATCTTGTGTCATCGACTAGCATACCGCATTTCTGGAGTATATGGTGGAGAACATACCTTCATTCCTTCCTTCTCATTACTTCTTTCTTATACGTAAATCAGGGGTACACAAATATTTAGGATGGGGAGCCAAAATATGACAAAGGATCATGTCGAGGGCCAAAGTAGAACAAATGTTAAAACAAGCTATAAATGGGAAAAAAATATTTTTTTGTTGCAATATGCGTGAATTACAATTATTACTTTATTTACTTTACTCATGCACATATTATGCAATAAATAAATGAATAAAACATAAACATTATAAATATAATTAAAATACCTTACCTCCAAAAAAAAAGGTTCCTACTAAAAAAAAGTAGCAAACTTGAATTAGAAAAAACAGAGGAAAAAACTTGGGTAACTATACAGAAAAAAATTTTGAGAAAAAAATTAATTATCAAAATTAGTAAAAATTAATAAGATTGCTGGGACTGAATGTTTGAAGTTATTGATTCTATCTTTACATTATTTATGATTGGAACATGAATTGATTTTTTCCTGGTTATTTTGTATTTAAGTCATTCGAATGGCCTGTGAGAAAAGCCAAATTACACTGGAAACTTGCTTCTTTTAACCTTCTGGTGTTTCTTCTATGGCCACTTAGAAATGTAACAATTTCATCTAATAGTTCCATAAAATGCTTAAGAGCAACTCTTCGGACGAGCCATCTAACTTCTGTGTAATAAAAAATATCAAAAAACAGATCATCAAATTTCTTTAAAAATTATTTGAATTCCCTATGTTAGAGGGCATTACTACAAATAAAGTTAATTGCTTCAGATATAAACACCATTAGGTTTGCAAATCCTAATTCTTTACCCCATAAATTCTCTTTATGAATTATGCAATGAAACTGCAACAGTTCAACCCGACACTGCGCAAGGCATTGTTTTAACAGCATAACCATTCCAATTTCTGTACCAGTTATTGATTTTGCTCCATATGTCATAATGCTAACATAATTATTCATCTTTAAAGAAGCTACATTCCACAAATGTATCAAACTGGAAAGAAGTTCTCTTCCAGTTGTTTGCCCCTACATGGGAAACATTCCAAGTCATAACTTTCTCAACATGGCCTCTTTTGTATCATAAATTTTTTTAACATTTCAAAGAACTAAATAAGTGATTGGGCCACGGATGTTTGATCTGTAGATTCATCAACAGCTAAAGATAAATATACAAAGCTTGAAACAGTAGATTTTACTTGATTTTTAATATCTTCATTCAACTGTTGAATTCTTCATTGAATAGTCATTCAATTTAAGCTTATATTTTAAAATTTCCTTTTTACTTCAGTACAAAGTCCCCATCTGGGAACAGTCGACCTTCTTTAGTGATAACTTGAGCATCTCCTAAGCTCACTTCAGCATATGAATACAATTCAGATGCCTGTGTTTGAAAAACAGTTGCTTGACTGATGAATGAACTTTTGAATTGTTCAATTTTTTGCAATAGTTCATTTCCTTCCATAGATGCAAAACTTTTATGCTCCGTCTTATAATGCTGCATTACATTATCCTTTTTTGCCACTGCAATCTTGCAAATACATATTAAGCATGTGACAGAATCATTATACTAGATAAAACAATATTTATCTGTCAATGAATCTTGAAATTTCAGATTTTAAAAATCCCCTTTTCCTTTTCTCTCTCATTTTACTCAAATATTTCTATACGTCTTTATAAAATAAATGATACTTAATTAAAAATGCGAAATCAAAAGAGAATATCTAACCCCTTCTGTGGCTGTGATTATGAAATAACCGATCTGCCAGCAAAACCACGCTTTGTTGTTTATTAGAATGATCGTCGTGATCACGTGCGTGAGTTTCTCCTATAATAAAACTCGTAATTGCTAGATAGCCACGAAAAGAACAAACTGAAAAGCTGTATTAAAAAAAGTAAACTAAATGAACAACTGTAAATTATTTATTTTGATGTCATATTGTTTATGTATCAGATTTTTTTCCCCTGTTTATTAAAAAAACTCATTTAATTTTAAAACAGTCTTATTTTATTGACAACATTCGCTGGCCAATTTTGGCCCACTGGCCATAAATTTTGCATTCCTGACATAAATTATGCCCTCCAAGATGGAATAAAATTGAGTTTTAAAATTTTAAGAAGTATCCTCTCTTTAGCCATGAAACTGCTTAAAAAATATTTTTACATTTTGTATATTAGTTTTAAAACTATTAAATTAGTCAACTTAACTAGCAAAAATATTTGGGCATTAAAATAAGACAAATTAGATAAAACTTAGTTCCCAATCCTGTTATGATTTTTTATCTTTAATGAGTATTTCATTCAAAAGAATTTCGATCATTGTATATATTTATTTATTTTGAATATTAATTTGATGAATCATATGTTACAAAAAATAAAGTCTACATTATCTGTTAATAGATTCAAAATTATTTTAAACTAGATGCAACATTTCATACCTATGTTACAATCCAGAACTAATTTTTGTAAAAAAAAAAAAAAAAAAAAAAAAAAACAGAATTCCCCCTTCCAAAGGTTTTATTGTTGTTATTATTATTAAATTATAAAGTATAAGATGGTATTTTTAAGTATTTTTGTTTGTTTTGTGTGTGTTTTCTCCCTCTCTTTTTTTGATTATCGAGAATGGTTATTAATGCAACTTTAGATGTATTTTGGATCTTCAAAATATTAAATTTATGTTATTAGTTATATTTCCTTTCAATATTTATTATTATTATTATTGTGTGTTATCTTTAAAACTACCTCTCTGTTAAGCAAAATGCTACTGTAATTTAAAATAATAATATGCATGATAAGTAAGTTTAAAATTGTTCTTGAATATATTTTAAATACATATTTCTCCAGTAATTTTTTTAGATGTATCATTTTATTTATTTATTTATTTTAGTTTTGATGTGCATGATTAACTTGACTATTAGAGTTGATAACTGTTCCAAATATTTATTTTTCAATATATCTTGAAATGAAGATGATAAAGGCAAACAATTACTCGTGATATATCTAGAGGTCATAAGCAATCATATGAAGAAAAAAAAATGTTCAAATGAGTACACTAAATATTTTATTTAGTATTTATGATTGATAAATTCAGTTGAGGTTTTCCAAACATTTTTTGTAATTATTTGTACTTGAAGATAAAAGACAATGACATTAACTATATGGCATTAACTTTCAACTAAAATTAACAATTCAATAATTTTAGTGGCTAACTGATTTTGTGGATTTGTCAACTATTTTAAACATATGGATTATGAGCAAATAGCTGGTCTCCAAATTTGCCACGTTATTATTATAATTATTTGTTTTCCTTTTAGTTACTATTTAAATGTGCAACAGAAATAGCTTTTACATTTTTAAACTTCTCTAACTTGGGTTTGTATTCCTCCCCCCCCCCCAGTTTTGTATTTATTTTTGTGAATATATATTCATTTTTTTCCCTCTTAAATTATATCTCATTTATTTCTGACAATAATCTAATTTTAAACTAAAACTGATATTAAATTATAAAGTGATTATAATTGTTGGTATAAAATTGTGTATTTTATTGATATAAATATAAAAATTATACTAGAATAAATTTGAATATATTTAAAATGAGGCAAGCATAAGAATTAATATGAAATTTAACATATTTTTAAGTTTGAAGACATAAGTGAACAAAAAAAATTTATCAATTTCTTGTTTATTTTATGTTTATATAAATATCATTATAAAAAGTATGTTTTACCTTAATTTTTCAAGTGTTAGCTCATATAAAATCTTGTAAAATAATGTTTTTGCATTTTACTTGCTTATGATTATTATTATTAATTTTCAGCTTTATCTGCCAAAATCATCTCATTAAATTCTGACTTTTTATTTTCTTGCTCAGTTTACTAACAGATTTCTAAAAAGATTTTGAAAACTAAATAGTAATGCAATAGTTTTATTGCACAATTTCATATAAAATTATTTGACATATTTTTACCCTCAACTTCTATTTATTGATAGGAAAACAATCATTTTTGTTTTTATTACCAATGATTCACCTTTTAAATGCTTATGTAATTTATCATTTTTGAAATTTGATATTTTTCTAGTAACTATTTAAGTGTTTTTTTTTAATATATTTAACCTGATATTACATGTCTAACTTAAATGAGGAATTGAGACTCTAAATAGCTTTAAATTAAACTGCAATTAGAATTATAAAATAAAGGGTTTTATAAAGATATTTCAGTAATAAGAATTACTATAGAATATTTTTAATTTAATGGATTTGATAATAAACTGAATGTTTTATTGTTGCAAAAATGCTTTTAGAAACAGTTGAAATAATGTATAAGAAAATGCTGTAGTTTTGAAAAATAATCGAATTGTCACATTCATTTTTTTAAATATAACGTACAAAAAAATTACTTGATGAAAACATTTTATGAAAATTATATAAGTTTCTCTATAGAATGTATTTGTTTTGATTTTTTTTAAGTAGCTGTGCAACATATATTAATGAAAATATGGTTTCTATATCTACTAATAATGAAGGTGAATGCATATTGATACTTTATAGACCTTTACCTACTGCTACTAAATTTGCTGCATATGTAAATTGAAGAGGGCAATGTTTTCTTTAAGAAATTAAGTGAATTTTGATATTTTTCCTTATAACTTTCAAACATATGATTGCACAAAAATAAACTTTATGACATTCAAAAAAATTTTAAATTTTCCTTTTAATGATGCTAATTTAGTAGTTTTAGTTTTAATGGTCTTAGTTAGAAAATTCATGTGCACAATGATCAGAAATATGTAAGATATTTAAGATACCCTTGATTTTAATGACTGATTGTTTTGTAGAATCATGGACATAAAGTCGTATCCTCAACATTTCACTGAAATTAATTATGGCCAGTATGTCTGACAAATCAATTAGTTGATAAAGATTATTAATGTATCATTTTTTTATGTTTTCAATACACTATTTAATTGCATTTATTTATTGTTATTACCTTTTCAAAAGTAAAAAATACAGTTGAATCCCAGAACATTTTTGCTTTCATAATAAATTATAGCATCTTCTCTATATGTATTATAAAAAAAATTTAAAAAAACCATCACATTTATTTATCTTTTTCTATCTTACTTGCAATTTTGTATTTACAGGTTACTCTGGGAAATGTTGGAATACCAATAACAATCCTGACAGTCATGAAATAGATGATTCCTTCATTATAAGTCCAACATCTCAACCAGCTGATTGCAATAATGAAATTTTTACATATTGTAACTCAGATGACATTTCTACTAGTTCCATTCAAAATATGGCATCAGTCACAGATTCATCAATAATTCCATGTAGCAGTACTGATACAGAAATTGTAGGAAAAAAATATGGTGGAATATTTTCTAATAATTCATGTTTTATTGAATCAGAGCATTCATCTGTGTTAAGTTGTAAATATTCTGATGAAACTGATGTAAATCAAATAAATGGACAGTCTGAAGCCACCCCATCTTTTGAACTTTCTAATGAACCAGATGAGACAATCTCTTCTTTGTCTTTAGTACAAAGAAGTGGCAAGAGACGCAATTCTTTGCCCCCAGATTATCCAAATTATAAAAAAAGACTAAGTGTTGATTGTGAAGCACAATCATTATGTGACATGGAGGCTTTGACTGGAGGTGATTCTAATAATTCTTTTAGTAGGAATAGTAATGAAGAAAGTTCGTGGTCAAATTGCTATACTACCTACCGCAACCATCCCACCTCTGTTGCATCATCTGAACGAGATGCTGAATCACTAATTGATAAACTTTTTAGTGAAGAGCAGAAAAGGCGGTATCAAGCCTTAAGAAAAAAATCATCCAAAAAAATGGACAGTAGAAGAAAAAAGGAAAAAGATGTCAATTTTGGTTCTGTATACAAATCTTTTGTGGAAGTCATAACTCATTCATCCCCAAATCTCTCTGAAGTTATTGACATGGATATATCATCACAAAAAGAAAAAGAAGATACCATAGTGAGTACTGATACAAAATTGCATGAAAGTACTGTTGATGATTGTACAATTCATGAAGTGTCAATTGATATTGATTCCAAAGATTCTAACCAAATGATACTTACTGCTAATTCTATGCCTGAAGAAACTAATGCATCATTTGATATTGATTCAAAGGATTCTTCTCAAATGATGCTTACTGCTAATTCTGTACCTGAAGAAACTAATACTGATTCAGTATTAGAGTCTGATCAGAATTCTGTTGATGCAGTCGCTTATCAACAAGATATAGTTCATGTGGGTTATGATGTCACTGATGATGGACAGACTTCAGACAGTTTGTTAGTCCAGATTTCTTCCAGTGATGATTGTGCGAATCAAAAAGTGTATGCTGATGTTGATATTAATTCCAAAGATTCTCATAAAGTTATGTCTACTGCTGATTTTATACCAAGGGATATTGATCCTGAATTAATATCTGAATCTGATAATCTATCAGTTAATATAGTATCTAATCAACAAGATACAATACATATGAATTGTGATGTTGATGTTGAACATACTTCTGAAAATGTTTTGGTATTGAATTCTGGTGATGATTGTGTGGTTCATAAAATTTCTGTGGATACTGATGATGATTCAAAAGATTCTCAGCAAGTTATATTTAAAGCAGATACCATGCCTGAAAAAAACAATGCTGACACTAAATCTGAGTCTGAATATCATACTGTTAATACTGATTCTATTCGTCCGGACGACGTCATGTCAGTAAATTATAATTCTAATGGACTAAATTCTGAAAATATTTTTCCCCCTGCTGTTTTACCTGATAAAATATCAGTTGATACTGATGATAATTTTCACCAAGCTGTATTTATTACAGATTCTGTGCCAAAAACTGCTGATGTGATTTCAGAATCTGATTGTCTCTTGCAAGATGCTGGCTCAAATGAGCAGGATGTATTGGTGAATGTGCATACTTCTGAAAATAATCTAGTCTCTGATGTTTCTTCTAATGTAATAGTATCTAATAATGATAATTCAAAAGATCTTCAAAATGTTAGTTTTGTTGCAGATTCCTACCTTAGTGAAACAAATGTGGATGTTATATCAGAATCTGATCACATAACTGTGCCTAATAACTCTAATCAACAGGTTGTTATGGCCATGGATTGTGTTACCAATGAGCTTACTTCAGAAAATGTCTTAGTCCCCATTACTTCTGATACTTGTGATAATTCAGGCTCTCAACAAGTTATATTTATTACAGACTCCATAACAAAAGAAACTGATGCTGAGATAATGTTAGAATCCGATTGTCTTGCATCTCAAACCAATTGTAATGAACAGCAGGTATTTACTATAACTAACGATATTGATCAAACTGCATCGGATGAAATGTTAGTTTATGTCCAATGTGCAGATGGTTACAGGCTTTGTAAAGTGTCAACTAATCCTGATATTAATTCCGAGAATTCTCAAGTTACTTTTATTACTACTTCTGTACACAATGAGGCTGATAATGATTTAATATCAGATTCTACTTGTTATTTAATCAATTCTGAATCTAATCAAGATAATATTCCTATTAGTTATATTGATGGTGCAATTTCTGAAAGTGATTTGGCTCCTGTTTCTGAAGTTTTATTTAAAGCGGTTCCCTTGGCTACAGATCAAAATATTAATTTGAAAACAGAAACCCAACTTTATGACCCTGTAGTTGATAAAGGAGATACTAACAATCCTGCTGGAAATTTGACTAATGATGAAATATCTGATAGCTTAGATAAGATTTTCACTCAAACAACTGAATCTGATGTGTTGTATAGCATACCAGAGGAACAGAGAGAAGTTCCTTTTGATTTTGATGGTGAAAAATTAATTTCACTTGATACAAATATTTCAACTGAAACGACTCTAGATACTTATACTGCTGTTTCTAAAACATCTCAAGAAACTATAATGCATGAGCAGTTAGCAAAAGCAAGAGCTCAAATTGGTCTGAATTCAGAGAGCAAAGAAAATATATCATCTTCAGAATATTACTTAGAAAATAAAAATATTACCCATGTCAATCAGGAAGATATGATGCTTGTTGATGAGAAACAAAATACTTTGAATATTTCTGTTGAAAACCCCAATACAAATGAGCAAATTAAAAACAGAGAAATTATAAATACTCATATTAATCTGTGTTCCATAAATACAGAAAAAGTTTTTGAAATTCAGCCTGGAAATTTTGATAATACTGAAATGGAAATATGCAATGAAGAATCCAAAGTATTTAGTATTGCAGGTGGTGATTCTAAAAACCCTCAATCTGTATTCTATGAAGATATGAAAGTTGCACATGTAAATTTATGTGAACAAAACAAAAAATCAGAAAATTTTAGCATGGACGTTACAACATGTAGAAATGACAAAAATGATGAACTTAGTCAATTTTTAATTCTTGATAAAACTTCAGACACTTCATCAAAGGAACTTCATGTGAATGAGTCATCTTCAGTCAATATGATTAAATCATCAAATATATTTTTTGATACAGAAATAAAAAATAAAGCTTTTTCAAATGAGCAATTAGATGAAAATTTCACAAACCCTCAACTAGAAACACATGACTTCAGGTATCAAGATAATTGTCTCAATAGGAAATTTAGTCTTGAGTCACAAAATTCTTCATACAAATGTAAAACTTCTAAAGCTCGCAAAAGTACTACAAAGACATCAGGAAATGAGGTTTTAAAAGTAATTGAAAATAATATTGCTAATGAAGTTTTTAACTTAAAAGAATCAACAGAAAATTTGTCCAGTTGCAACAGTTCATTTGTTCCAGGAGAACAAGTTGCCCCAAATCTTTCAACTTTGGCTTGCCTTTTATCAGATTCTGAAGTTGAAAATATTCCATTAACTGATGATGGTGTAAACTTTGTTCCCGATTTTGAAAGGAAATTGTTTCAAAAATCGAAACCATTATTCGAAACTCACTTTAATGGAACACATAAAAATGGAACGGCTAAGAAAAGTTTTTCAAAAATCAATAGCAGGTCATCTTCTGATGAGATATCTAATAACCGTGATATGCAAAATTCTGTATCTTCTTCAGATAGTGAATCTGATTTTGTGTCTTCAGATTATAGAAAAACTGTTCAGTATCTCAGTGACCATAACAATACAGAAATGAGTAATCCAACACGTTCTTTTTCAACACTTGAAAAAATTTCAGTACTGCATGATGATTCCGGAAATGCAAAACAGCGAACTGCTTTAAAAACATTTAAAAAACCCTTCACTGTTGCAAAAAAATCAGTTACAGAGAAGTCATCTTTTAAGACAGTTTTTCAATCTTATTTTGGAATAAGAACTGCAAAGAAAACTTATAACAAATCTCCAAACAAAAAATTACTTAATACAAATTTAGATGGTATGTATTTTGTATTAAATATTCTATCTTTTGTTCATTTATAATTATGATTTGCATTCTCAACTTTTAACTTTAAATTCAAAAAATTTCATATTTTAATAAAAACTACTTATATTATTATAGTTAATTGTTTTGATAGTGTCCTTTTAACAATATTAAAATAAATTTACATTAATACACATATTATAAAAGGAACTACTATTATAGAAATGATAATCATTGTCTTGTCACTTCAGTTTTTATTTTTGATCATATTAATGTTTAGATATGTTTAATATATATTAGTTACAGTACATATTTTTCTCCTAAAAATGATTTTTTATATTATAAAAAATATTATTTGATAAATTATAAAAATATTCAGTACTTACGTAATAGACCATCAACACCAACAGTTTAGCAACTTATTGACGATGGATTCAAATTTGACAAACTGTCGACGGCAGTTAAGGTTTGAACAATTTTTAAAATTATGGTGGTTTAGCAACTCATTGGCGATAAAGATTGATGGTCTAATATGTAAGTACCAAATATTTTAGTCACAAAAATTTAAAAAAAAAAAATTTTTTTTAATAAGGATTTTTTTTTTATTCATAAGATAAATTAACTAATTTTATAGTGCAGAAACTAATTCATTCCTAGTGTTTTTTTATATGAAAGTTTTTTTCTTCCATAAATGAACATTTTTTTTTTTCATATTCTGTCCTTATCAATTTATTTTTTTTGTACAAATTTGTTTTCATGCTTAATTGAAATACGTTTCAATTTCTAAATTCTTTCAAATTTTCATTTTCAAACTCATTTGTCAATGCATTATTTGGATTGTGTTACATTTATGCTACCTTAATAAATGCTTGATTTAAGGTATAAATTATTTTCTATGTGTTACTTGATTGCTATTATTTTATTTAAATATTGATGCTAATTTCAGTGCTAAACTAGATGTTATATCTATTTAAAGTATTTTTGTTTCTTCTGCATGATTTCTAGAACAATTTGATTCTCTATTATTATTAAAACTTTTAGCCCAATTTATTTTTAACATTTAAGTAAAATAGTGTAAATCTTAATATTTTATAAATTCTGATAATAATTATGAATTTCTATTAAGATTATTTATTTAGTATTTTTATTTTTTAATAAAGTGGAAATATGTGATATTAGAATATTTTTGTCACAAACTTTTGAGAATTTTATGTTTTTATTCAAGTTTAAAATGTTTTTTTGTTAACTTGTCAAAAGCAAAACATACATCAGTAAATGCCACACATACAGCAATCTTGTGTGCTTTGCAACTTTTAAAAAATTGTTTTTTAAACTTATTTTTTATCTGCTATTAATTTGCAATTAAAATCTTCATAATTAAAAGAAAAATTCTTGAAATTTCTCCCTTTTTATCATCAAACCTCTACATATTTATCTGTAATAATTATTTTGCTACTCTTTCTACTTTATGTATGTTATTAATAAATCTAATTTCTGTTTAAAATTAATATTATATGCTTTTGAAATAGAATCATCATCTTCTGTTGAAGAATTATCTGCTGATGAAGCCAAAAATTCTACTGTGATTTGGTCTCCTGTAAAGGTATTTTTGTGATTTTGTATAATAGAGACAATGCTTATTTATAAAATTGTCTTCCCAATTAAAGTCAATTAATATTCAGAAAGTTATAAATTTGTCTTTTATATTTGTTAGAAATGGTTAAAAATTAGCTATTTTCACAAATTAAAATATTTGATTTTGCAATTTGGAGATATTTTATTATAAGTAATAAGGTTGTGATATCAAATTCAATAAGGCTTTCATTTCCTTCTAGGAATTACATAAATTTCTTAAAATTCTAACTCCTATATATAACATTTAATTTATAGAACTTCAATAATAAAGTTACTTTTTTATATTTGAATAAATAAGATCATTTAAAGTTCCCTTTGCATTATAAAATTATTGCTTGAAAAAAATTTTAAAAAATGTCATTAAAGTGAATGAATCCAAAAGACTAATTTAATTTTAATTAAAATTTATGTTTGAATCAATCAAAATTGTATGTTATTTCTGGTAGAAGGCCCCGTATAGTGGTTAATAATTACTGTCTCAAAATCTTTCCATTTTTGGGAATCAAGATTTTCTTTAATAATGCAATTCTTCAAGTAGACCTTTTTATGTTTGTGTATCAAATTTTGTTCCAAAATTCAATTTAATTCTTATGTTCTTTTTTTTTTTTCTGTATTTTCTGAAAACTTTACTCTTTTGGAGTAAAGTTACTGGGAACCATATATTAAGTAACTCACAGTTTTATAATAACTCTCGGTAAAGAGAAAAAAATATTCCTATGTCCAATTTGTCCTACGGTCAAATTTATAATGTCTGTGTGAAAGAAAAAATATATTCTTGAAAAAAAATCATATGGAATGAAGATCATCTGTTCTGAAAATTAATTTATTTTTTACCTAACTGCAATGTATTTGTCATTGAAGCTTGAATTTCATGATGAGTAGATCTAAAATACAAATTAATTGAGTATATGATCCCTTTAAAGGAAAGTGCTGCTAATCTACTATAGGAATTTTATAATTTTTAATGAATATATCAAAAACTATTTGAGGCTGCTCAATATTTGTCATTCCAGCTTTTATGCAATATTTTAACATGTCAACTTTGCTCTCACCAAAGATTTTATTATATTATAAACTATTTTTTCCCACATTCACATTTAAAAAATATCAAATATTTCTGTATTTTTGCCAGAATTTTATGAAATATAACTTTCCTTAAATAAGTGGTCGGTTGAGAAATATTTAATAATTTCTTAAATATCTTCAAAAATTCATAATGCACATTTAACATTGAAAGTGTCATTTTTCCAATTCCTATAACTCTCAAAACTATCATCAGAATTCCATAAAATTTTATTGAGAGATTAATTTTATAACAATAAGTCGAGTCAGTGAAGGGAAAAAAAAACCATAATGGAAAATTTTTGAGAGAGTAGTTGATTAATCTGTTTATCTATCCTAACAAACCTAACCCCCTCAAGTAATTTCCACTAATAAAAATTTGTAAAAATGTGATAATAATTTTTTTAAAAGCTTAACTGAAATATTCCAATTTTTTTGGTGAAGACTATATACAAAATCCACTGTTGTGAATCAGACATCTTCACAATTGGAAGTCTTTAAAATGACTCATCCTTTATACTTGTTATATGATCACTATTATTTTTATTTTATAAAAGTATTTTTTTTAATATACTAGTTGTTTTATATGGCTTGACTGTAAAAGATATCCTTAAAAGTTTTCATAGATAGTTGGATTTTAAAGAATAAAATCATAATTTGTTTTGAAATTATTCTTAAAAATCATCATAATATAACTGTATTTGGATGCTTTCATTTCTTTCATGTGTTTTATTTAGGATCTTCAACTGAAAGTTTGCACCTGCTCTGCAGTTGAAGTACCTTGTCTGTGTAATGGTGAACAACTACAGTCAATATGCGAGGCAGAAGATACCATTGATGATAAAGTGTGTTATAAATGTTACACTAATATTGTATATTATTTTCAATACAATGTGCTAATTAGATCTAATGTCAGTAACTTTATACATTTTCAAATAATATTATTTGTTTGCTTAGACTTGTCAGGTTTCTATAAACTCCTCATAAACAAATTGACAGTTTGAAGTTGTTATAGTATGCATACTTCATGCTTATCTATCAACTTGCATTTCTTCATCCAACTTGATTTTATTTATAATTTAATTTAATTAATTGCTGTGATTATATGAATTATTATTCTGTTGCAATTAAATGAACTATTTTTTTTAGGTTGTTCCATGTACAAAAAGTGTATCTCAACAATATTTGCTCACTCCATCTTCAGAAATAAAACATAGGGCTTTCTGTGATATTCATTTATGGAGGTTAAGGAAGCATCATTGTTGCCCAAAATGTGGAATTTTTTGCACACAAGTAAAATAATCTTTATATTCTCATGTTCTGGTTTTTTTAATTCATTTTTGATTATGAAGTTTAGAGCAGTGTATTGATAACAATAATTTGAAATAGGTAATAGGTTATTGCTTCTTTTTTTTAGAATATATTAAATTATCTCTTACCAATATAAAAATTATATGAGTTTTTGTTCGACTTGATCCATGTCTGTCAATGTGAAATTTATAATCAATTTTTCTCATATTCTTAAGTGTTGAAATTTTGTGAAATTATTTATTCCTGAGGACAATGAATTAATTTAAGGATTTTAGAATATATATATTTATAATTTTGCATCTATTCCTTTGAGAAAGATTTAGCAAAGATTTTTAATTTGTAACTTGTATGGTATCTTTTGAATTAAACTTGAAATTGCAGTGTGTCTAGTGATCTACAAATGTTTGTCATTAATTTGAAATGTCATATTAGTTTCTTTTTTAATATATCCAGTTTCATTAAGAATAAGGTTTAATTTTCATACACTGTGATACTACATGAACTGATGTAACATCTTCACATCTGAATAGTGATATATAGAAGGCAGCTAATGAATGATTTAATATGTAACCAATCAAAATCATTTGGAATAAATTTTAAAAAATAAGTTAACAACTAAAGATTTAAAGTAATATTGAATGTACTACATATGTTTACCAATATATGAGTATCTGTGGTGAAAAAAACTTGCGATAATTTTTCAGCTATTAGAAACTGTTGCCTTTTATTAGATTTAATTCTATGAATTATTAAATTCAGACAACTTGCTTAAGATTATAAAAATTTCAAAATTAAATTTAATATGTATGCACATTTAATTTGTATAAATTTGAATTTATTAATTGATACATTTTTGTATAGGGTTCATTTTTTTGTTGTTCATATGACCATCCTGCCAAAGGAGGAAAAGAGACTCATTTTTTTCATCCTAACTGCTTCCTCCTCCCAGATACTGGTTTGCCACCAGGCTGTCCACATTGCTGTACATTTTCTGATTTTAAAAATGTTAATTTTTCGCTAGTCGAAGAAGTACCTGAAGAACCTCTTGATCAGAATCCAAACAAGTAAGGGTTAGACTTCTTTGCTCATTTTTGTTCACCTAATTCTATCTTTATCTCATTTAAAATATAAACTGCTACATATTATATTTTAAAACTTCTCACAAACTTAAAAATTAGTTTTTCTGTTGCAGATAAAATAGCTTTTTATTTTTCAAAAACCTGATACTTTTGATTCATTTCCATTTATATTTTCTCTGAGATTCTCTTAAAGTTCTGATTAACTTTGTTTCATTTTTTCCCCCCATCTTATATACTAAATACTTGTATTATCTTTCACCAATTGAAAAGCCCATATTACATAAATGTCTTTAGCTCTTTAGTTTGTATTTATTTAGAATTTGTTTATTTCTCTCTTTTTATTAAAAAGTGACTTAAATTTCTTAGTGTACTAATATTAGGTTATTTAGTTGATTTAAATGGAATCTTCAAAGTATATCATTATATTGATTTCGTTTCTATTATTTTATTTTTATCTTTTCAATCTTTTTTTTAATATATTTTTATGAGATTTATGACAAAACACTTCCTATTATTATGTTATTAGATGTTAGAATGATACTAATTTAATATTTATTCAAATTTTTGTTGAATTTTTGACTTTTAAAATTTTGGCTAATTTCTAGCAGTTGATTACATTGCTGCCTTAAAATTAATTTAATTTTGCAACTTTCTTTCATTGTTAAAAGCTAATAAAGAAGGATTCTGTTAAATATATGTCTGTGTAGTTAACAAGACAAAGATGTGAAGTAACAGTATTTCAAATTTTAGAAGACGGTTGAATCAGATATTTGTGTTAATCAAAGTCCTATGATGTTATGCAACTGTCCCCATTAGAGAGGTTTATGTACACATTGAATAGAACTAAAGACATTCAAAATAACCTGACTTGAATAGAGAATTTGGTGGAATACCTAGTTACCTGAGGTGACTAGTTATAAAATAAATTATTTAATCATGCTATGAAATGTGTATATGTTTACGCAAAACAAACAAACAAAAGAGATTCAAGAACATCTTTTAATTTTGAATTAATATTTTAAAAGTTAGAGTAGAAATCTTCCATTTGTCTTAATAGTTTATATGAGTAATGAGAAAGTGGAAATAGATTTTCACAAAAGAAAACTTGTCATTTACATACATAGTAATAAAACAAGTGTGAAACATATTTTTTTTAAAAAAAATGCAAGATTTGAAACAATTTTTGGTTCTTGAAGATACTTTATCTAAAAAAATTGTACATATTAAATTATGTATATCGAATTTTTATTAAATTAAAAACCAACCAATGTTTATGACAGACTAGTTGATCACCGAAAGCCATAAATATTAAAGTAAAGTAAAACAAATAAATAAGTTGAAAATCATAGACTGTTGAGTTTAAATATTGAATTAAATATTTTATTAAGTGGAAACAGTATTGATTAAAATCTTTCACTTAGTTAAAATAAAATCACTTAAACATTTTAATTTGTTATTTTATGTTCTACTGATATCTTAAAAAAAGTTCAGCACTCAAAGCAAGTCCTGCATAACTGTTTTTTAAGGAAAAGCAAAATATTTTTTGGGTAGAATGTCTTTTATTTTTATGGTTTTAACCTTTTATTTTGTTTTTCTATCTTTAATGGGCAAAAAATTTTAGTTTATTTTCGTGGCATTTGCACTTTTGATGCAATAGCTTAACATCTTGGATTTAATACCACATTAGTATTTGTAAAGAAGATATGTAAACTTGGGTAATTATAATCAATTCTGTTCCCATCATATATTGTTTTATTAATGTACTAGCCGCCTTTGGTGACCAGTCGGTTCGCCAGTATTAATGCTCGCAAAAATTTTCATATAATATTTTATGTAGCTGTGTCTCATAACAGGTTTTTCATCAAAATATTTTTTAACCAAATATATTTTGATAATCATATAATTCATTTATAGTATTATTTATTATTATTTTCTTCAGATGTTCTGTTCATTGTACTATTCATCTTTCTCTTTCTATCCGAGCAATGATTGTCCCGGAATTGATATTTTACTTAAATGGTGAAGAGAAAGGTCTAAAATTCTACGTTTTTATAGAATAGTGAGATTCAAATTTTCATAAATGTAAACACACTAAACAATAAAGTCACAATTGGTTTTCAAGAGTTGCGAAAGTTTAAAAACAGCTTGGAAAATGCCGTGCACAGAGAAAATAATATTGAAACACACACATCCTTTTCTTTTTTTCTTTTTTTTTTCTATCCTTTTTTTCTTCACTAATTTTGTTTCTACAAACCCTATTTTCATTTTGTTATTCTTTTTTTTTCTTCCCTACCCAAATTTTGTTTTGAGCAGGCATAGATTAAATATTCATACAGACTAATAATAAAAGCAATTATTTTCTTTCTTTTTTAAACATCCTGATATCTATGAATAAAAACCAACTGACTTCGCGTATTTCTTTCTAAACAAATCATAATTTATTACTTCTTGCTATCTTACTCAGTTGGGTGGGGGATGGGAATGAATATTTTTGGCGGGAAAGTAAGAAAAGTGTCATTTTAACTATTTTCCTCGCAGTTTTTTAATTTTTTCTTTCCATAAGAACCATCCTCGTGTCTTAACAAAAATATTAAAATCAAAGCGCAAAACTAGAGAATCGGTCGAGCCGTTCTCTAGTTTTGCGCTTAGCAACGCATTTCGAGTTGCATTTTTATTAATATAGATGATATAATGATAATATTTGGATATCATCAATAATTTCATGTGTTTGGTAAATTTAAAAAAAAAATTCTTAATTATTCTCTAAAATGCTGTACTGCCTTTTCCATATTCATTTTACACTTTTTAAAAGTTATCAGGTATATAAAATAAGAGGAAATTTAAATCATGGAATTCCATTTACTTTGGTAAAATATACTCAGGAAACGTGATGTGGTAACCCAATATGTAGTAAATGATGAGATAGGGTGATATGATATAATAACAATGTATTACATTTTTTGTATAATTGTATTATTTTTAGTTTGAGAACAATCAATTTGTATTTTTAGTTTATCGTATATTTTCTCTGCAGTAAACCATAATTTAATCTCTGAAATGTTCTTAGTTATGAAAATAAGAAATGAATGATTTCAATTTTCAAATGCATTTTTGTGGTGTTAAATCCTTTTCTAAAATTTCATCGCTTTACATAATTCCTTTTTAGGTGCTCAGATGAGCTTAACATAACTGAAGGTCTAGAAAATTACACCATTCAGATGAAATTTCATGATGTTGAGTCAGAAACGGTCTCAAAAGGTAAAAATGTAAAACAAGATTTTAACTTTTTTCTTTTTCTTTAATCTTTGAAATCCTTTATATGCCCACCCATTTATTTTCATATGAGAAATAATATTGGTTCCAAAGCTTTGTTTCTTAAGTTTGTATATGTGTGTGCATGATTATGCACCAAACTTATTGCTTGTATTATATTGCATTAAATTCTATTTATTTATTCAAGTGTGTGTGTGTTTTCCCCCTCCAAAATGTAATTATGATTTGGAAATGCTTTTTGAACTCTAAAAAGTTGGATTTAATTATTTAATTTTGTATATAGTAAATTGCAGGATTACAATGACAAAGTTAGTTATTTATTGCATGTTATGAAAATTGCTGTATTACAGGTGAATGACATAATAATATTTCAATTTATTTTAAGATATTTATAAAATGGAATAACTTTCATTTTAAACTTTTTAAAAAATGTGCTTATTTAGAAGGACATAATCCTGTTAACAGTATCTCAGATCAAATTGTTAGAAATAAACTAATATAAAATTTAGTAGAAAATCTCTGGATCAATGGCAAAATTCTTTGGAGTTTGTTTTTGTAATTGTTTTTAGTATGATGTAGATGTGCATATGCATAGTAATATTTTTTTTAAAATGTGTGATGGAGTTTTCTCTATTCTTATATTCACCAACACTCAAATAAAAAATGATCTCTAAAATGAGATTAAAGCAAATATTATTCCATTAATTAAAAAAAAACCTGCAATGCCAAACACAAGATAAAAAATAAGGCTAACAGAAAATAGAAGCAATAACTCCCACTGATTTGTGCCATGAGAATATAATGAATAGACATAAATATAAATTGATGAAAAATGCAGATCTTGGTTCATTGGCCTTTACTACAATCCAGAATTAAAATGTAAATAAAATATGAAAATTATAATCTCATAACTAAATTTTATTTACACATAGGTTAATCTTGGGTTAATCAGTTTAAACATTTTTTTAAAAAAACATTTGATCTGCTTCATGCCCAAATAAAAGTTAAGATTTGTGCATCTGATATTAACACTGATCTAATGGGTGGAAATATTTTCAACTCTGCCCATTGTTAAAGATATCATTGAGCTTGTTCAACATAGATAATGAATAAAATTATGAAAGAAGGTAATTTTTATGTATGAAACTATTAACATATAACCAGGAAATAACATGCACCCATAGTAAAATTGCTCTACTGAATTTAATGAGACTAGTTACTGTGATGTCTCTATTGGCAAAATAAAGAAATTACCATCTATTAATGTCTGATATTGAAACTTATGAATGATTGTATTTATTGACAAAAAAGGGTATCTGTTATTATGTGTTTCACTTTTAAGGTTTGAAGAAAAATATATCTAATAGATTTTCTCATAATATTAATAATTTAAAGGTTTGCTTCTTAATCTGAAATATCACTTTTTTTTTTTTTTTTGTCTTTTTCTCTAGTCTGTACTACTCCTTCACCGCCAACCCAAGAACTTAAGACAATGCTAATGGCAATAACTAAAGAACCTTCTCTACGCCTGAGACCAACAGGAAAATGCTTGTTTAACCCTATCAAAGTTGGAGATATAAAAAAAGTTATACAATTAATTGGTAATTTGTTTATTTTAACGTTTTGTTTTCTTTTAAGATAACTTTCTCATTCTTTTTTAGATACTTGAAAAAAGAGCATAATGGTAAAGATTTTCAAATACAAAATTAGATTTTTAATCTACATTATATTGATGCTTTGATTAAAAATGATATAATTTTTTTATCTATTTTATTTTGTGATCTTTCTTTTTTTTTATTAGATAATTTTTTGAGAAAAAATATATGTATTCATTTTTTTTACTTTCAGCCAATGGTGTTGATCCTAATCACAAGTTTAATCAGCATAAAAATAACACCCCTCTTCATATAGCAGCATTTTATGGATGCATAGGAATAGTCCATATTTTGATTCAGGTAACTTTTCTTTAAATTGGATTTTTAAACCTTCTCACCCCCAACCTTCCATTCAAACTTTTTGAATGAGGACCAAAATAATTTTTAAAATATTTCGAGAAATTGAATAAGCATCAATTTAGTTTTAAATTATTTTTATTTTTTTATTCATTTTTTTATTATTATTTAATATGCATTTTTTGACATTTGCAATAATCATTTTGTATTGATTCTTAAAATACAACTGGCTAATTAAAAAAAAGTGTGTAGCATGTTCCTATTATATAATTCTAATTATATTAAATCACTTGCAATTTTTATTCAAAATGCATAATGACTTTCTAAAACTTTTTTTTCTTCTGCTAATATATTATCTTTTCTAAGAATAATTTAAAACATCATATAATATTATTTTATTTATTTATTTTTTGTATAATTATAGTATGGAGCCTCAATTGATGCTGTTAATGATGATTTAGAAACACCTTTTATCCTGGCTGTTGAAAAAGATCAAATGGCAGTTGTACGTTACCTTGTTCATACTGGAACTGAAATTGATGTAAAAGTAAGTCTCTATGCATTAGTTTTAATTTGTGTAGCTTTGATAAAATGTAAATTAATTTGTTTCAGTTGTTTTATATACTAAATGCATTAAATGAATAAATATTATTTATGAGCATATTGTAATAAATGTTCATTCATTTCTTAAAAAATTATTAAATGTAACACTTTTATATGTTTATTTAGTAAAAATTTGATGATATTCTGAAACAATGGATTCCTATTGTTTTATTACTAAAATTGGTTGATTCGTAGCTATTTCATATAAATAAAAAGGATGTATAAAAATAAGAAAGAACTTGAAAAAGTAATACAGTGGTAAATAGCTTCAATTTACAAACAATCCCTTGCATTCTATCTCAAGAAATACATTGACTCTTAACAGTTTAAATTATGTTTTCTTCGGTCATCAAACTTTTTGACACTGAAATTTTATGTTTATCGTGAAATTCTGAAAATTCATTGTTGGGGTGGTTACTCTGTATTTGGGTAAATGAAAAAAAAAAAAAAAAAGATATAGCAGCAAGTACTGAAAATATCTATCTTACTATATCACTGGATTTTTCAGTTTTTGTTCTTCTTAAGCATGCAACAAAGTCTAAAAAGTCTGCAATATTAAATAAATTGGATATTTTGCAAATGGTAAAAGAAAATTTATTCAATTTTTGAATAAGTTATTATATACAAAAAAAATTTTGTTTAATCTAAAATTAATTTTTTATTAAATAACTGAACAAACTTGCCAGATAGAGAATTTAATTATAGTTAAAATAAAAGTATTTTAATTCTGGGATATAGTAGTAAATAAATTATTTAATATTCCTGAGTAAAAAATACAAACCTCTTGAAAATCTATCTAACTTCTCTTTAAAGAATGGTCACCGAAATTATTTTTCAAAACCACTTCTGAAGTTTCTCAAAATATGTATTGACTTAAGGAGGAATACAATATCTCAAGATTATATTCAGTTTTACTTACTTTACTAAAATAGAATTGTGTGAATGGTACCATATTATCTTTCCTTTGATAATTTATTTCATTTATTGATTCCCAATCATGTAAACCTTGTTAAATAACTTTCTATGACTTTCATTTTAGAATGAAAATGGTTTGACAGCTTTTCATATTGCTTGCAAAAATAATTCAAAAGAACTGGCTAAATTCCTGTATAGTTCAGGGAAATTCAACATTAACCTACAAGTGAGTAATTTTTCATTTATAAATGTTAACTGCTTTAATCTCTTCTCGATTGTACATACCTTTTGTTCTAAGTTTTGTAATAGCTGTAGAAAAAGATGTGGCGATAATGATGAGAAGAATCTACTTGTTCATTTTAGTAACAAGTAATCCTTCTTTGTAATGCTGTTTTATAGACAAAATACAGTGCATTTCCTTGTATAAAGCAAGCTGGAATAAAAAGTTTTGAAGTGTGTGTGTGTGCCCGTGTGTGTGTGTGAATTTTTAAAAATTGTCAATAATTTCTAAAGAAAATAAGCATTTCCAGCTATGTTAAAATATATCAATTAAATAGCATATAAATTATTTGAGATTTTAAAAATTCTTCATTTATTTATTTGTTTAAAAAAAAAGAACTGTCTTTAACTTTTTTAAAAAAAAAATAGGGGCATAGTTAAAAACATAAAATTATTATATCAATTATTTAAATTTGCATGAAGCCCCAATCGTAATAATTAACTGTGGGTAAATATCCCCTTGAGGATGTAAGTTTGCATTGTGAAAAGAATGTATTATTTAATATGATTCTTTCTAATTAATTTTTATTTTAGGATGATGGTGGCTGGACTCCTTTGGTTTGGGCTTGTGAGCATAATTATGGTGATTTAGTTCAGTGGCTGTTGGAAAATGGAGCTGATCCTAATGTGCGTGATAATGTAAGTAATTTTATCATATATTAATTTTTCATGATTCAAAATATTATAAAGATGCTTATATATACTAAGAGTTATTTCCAGTTGCTACTTCCAATGTTTATCTTGGAAACAAAGTGAATGTTGATTAATTCAAGCTTCATGATAAAAGATTAAAATGAAATCTTCTACGTATATTTCAATGTATCATGTCGGAATATAATTTCTTGAACGGCTTGTAAGTTTTCTTCATGTGCCCGTGCAAGTTAAATTATATTTTTATTTATCTTAATTGTTTCATTGAATTTGTAACTTTAGTATTCCAAACAATAAAAAAAACTTTGTTTTGCACTTATTGTTTTTAAAAATATCACATTTCCTATTTATTTCATTTCATATAATCATGTGCTCAAAATTAATTTTTCTAAGTTTTATTTGCTGTTGTAATTAACTTATTATTTTTAATCAGAGCTTTTGTAAATGCAATGAAAACACATTAAAAACAGATTTCCTAAGATGCTTTGCACAGATAAAAAAAAATTTATTTTTTGCTTATGGGTGTGTTTTTTTTTAATACTAAAAATCTCATCCCCAAAACAGCATCAAGTTCTGACATGATAATAAATAAAATATTTTGTCTTACCTTTTAATTTTACATAAACGCCATGTCATTAAAATTAGTTATACTTGAAACTAACAAATTCGATGAAAAGTACTTTTGTTAGTGGAACGTGACCATGTGTCTTTAATGTCTATTTTATATATACATATATAATTATTTATTCATTTAAAAATGAAATTAAAAGTTTCTTTATTTATATATATATATATATATATATATATATAGCATTGAATGCATTAGA
>JAOUZG010035502.1:634595-738930 GCA_026289955.1 Argiope argentata | reverse complement strand
GAATGCATTAGAGGTAAATTGTAAGATTTACAGGGTGGTGGCAGAACTGGAAAATCAGAGGTATCAGTTTAATATCACCAAAAGGATTGTATAAATAGCAAAATGGGAGAGCTTTCTTTTAAGAATATGACCACTTTTTAGAATCCCATTATGAAGCATTTTACATTTTATTATGGAATTTCATTATAAAAAGTTATCAAATTATAGAAGATGTGGATGTAAATTGTGGTTCAATTTTTTCCCATTGCAGAACTTTGCAGTGATCCATACCACTGTTAAAAATAATAATGTTATTTTCATATAGCAATAGAATTTTTAATCAGTTAAGATAGTATATGAAAAAATATTTTTTAAAAAAAATCTCGTTTAAAAAATGTATATGACAGCATTTAAGCTAATGGTGGAATAAGTGATTTTAAAATGTCAACTCAATTGTTTTAAATATGTGGAATCAATATAAACCAATATGAAGACTGTAAAGAGATGAAATAAAAGAAAGGAAAGAATTGCAAAGAAAAAATGGAAGCAGATTATTAGCTAAAAGAATTTTTTCTCCTTGAATTTTTGAAGTAGCTCAAAAACAGAATTTAAGAATTCAGGAGGAAATCCCACAAAATTATTTTTTTAAAAAAAATCTTGTTTAAGATAGTATTTAAATCAAGTCTTTTCGTTAATATTCTGATATTAGTAATTCAAAATCAATAATTGAATATTATTTTTATTGTAATAGACAATCATTTATTAACTGTTACTTGATTTATTACCTTTAAATTGCTATTTTGTACATTTAGCATTATTTGTAATAATAAATATTAGAAAAATTTCATGTAAAAAAGCAAAGTTTTTTGAAAAAGTAATTACTTATGATTTATTTTTTTAAAAAAGATTTCAAGTAAGATTTTAGCAGTTTCTTCTGTTTAAATATTTTAAATATGTGTTATTAAGATGTGCAAAATCAGTCTGTTTTTCTGTTTATACTGCAGTATGTAATACTAATATTTACACAGAAAGTACTTGTTGGTTAATGAACTGTTTTACAATTTTTAGCCTAGATAATAATAGCGTTTATTGTTAACATAATTTAACTTGCATTGCTGAGTAGTTTTACTGATGTGTTTTAGAAGCAAAGAATTTTGCTAAAATTTCCTGTATTTTTTTCCATATGAAATATATAGTTTCCTGTTTCCAATTGTATAAAAATGAAAAAAGCATCTTAGATATTTAAGCTTGTGCAAGTGATTTTGTTTATTTCTTAAATCAACTCAATGCATATGTAGTTATCAAACATTCTGTAATTCAATGCATGTGTCTGACTTTATTTCATTTTAAATGGTTTTTAATTAAATTTTTATCCCCTTCTCTTTTAATTCTGCCTAGTTCTTCTTACAAAATTGTACCATAAAATTTTGGGATTTATATCATTTCTCTTATCTTTTATTAGGAGCAAAATACAGCTTTACACTGGGCAGCCTGTTCTGGAAACAGTGAAATTTTAGAAATGCTCTTAGAGAATGGCTGCAACCTCAGTTTTGTAAATCAAAGAGGAGATTCTGCCCTGTAAGTTTTAAAACTGAATTGTTTGCAGATGATTTTATCACACTTTTAACAAACATAACTCAAAACTATTAGGAAAAGTTCTTGCAATATATTTTTTAAAATTGTATTTCTGATTTTTTAAGTTCAACAATTTTTATAAAAGCAAATTATAGTTATAAAATTACAAAGGCTTTCTCATGAAAAATATTTTTAGGGCCTTTGTTGAAGTTTGTTTATTTGTAAGATTTATTACCCCCTATTGGAATTTTTATATCATTAAAAAACTGTTTTTTAAAAAAATAAATTGCCTAATTTTGGCAATTTTCATATTTATTATTTCTTTCTACATATATATTTTTTAAAACAATGTACTATCATTTTGTCTAATGTCTACCTGAATAGCATTATAAAACAAAGCTTAATGCATTTAGCTTTTACATTTTTAAAAATAAGAGCAAGAAATATTAAGTTAAATTAAAAGTTGAATTTTCTGCTGGAGAGAACATCGCTTGATCTTCAGTGAGCAAATTTGAAATTTAAATAAATAATAACTTTTTGCTTATGCTTTATTTGTAGTTGATTATAAATTCGAAATTTATTTTAGTGCAAGGAAATAATTTTTTCTCCTTGATGAGTTTTCAAAAATTAGATTGCAACTGAATATTAAGTATGTAATAAGTACATTAGTAATAACATTTTTCTATGTGTTTAATCAGCCAGCATTATTAATTTCTTTTTATGATACATAAATTGATTCTTCTTTTTAGACATATTGCTGCACGTAAAGATAACTGGGCTTGTGTAAAGTAAGTTATTAATATACAGACATATTTTCTATACTGAAGTATTAAGTATTAGTATTTATTGTTTACTATAATATAATATTGCTGATTGCCACGTCGGGAAAAAGGAAATTAACTAGTAATATTTCTAATTAATCATTAAAAGTTTGACTATTTTTATTAATTAGTCACTGAAATAGTAATTAACTTATATTAAACTGTTTTAAATAGTTAATTGGAATAGTCACTGGATTAGTATAGTATAATAAACTTTGTTGATATATTTTGCAGATATATGCATATAATTTTCATTTCTATGGTAATGTTGCCAATAGTAATGCATAAAATTTGCTTACATTTAAACAATTGTAAAAAGAGAGAGAGACCTTGTAAAATATAATATGAAATTTTTTTAAAAAAATTATAACATTTAATAGAAAATTCATAGAAGGCTATTTTATGTACTAAATATGCTTTTTTTATTATAAATATGTATAAATATATATTGTTATAATATGTAGAGTTCTTTGAAATTCTTATTTCCATACGGGGTTGGCCACTGATTGTTGTTATAAATAGTGTATCTGGTTTTGTTTTGTTTTTAAACCTTAAAATAAATGTGTTTTTTTTTTTTTTTTTCATTTCAATTTGATACATCCTTAATTGTCTTTTTTTTTTCATTAACTTTTTTTAGATTATTATTAGCAAAAAATGCATCTTTAGACTGTACAAACAAAGATGGTGAAACCCCTATTATGGTATGTACATTATTCATTTAAATTTGTTTCATTATAGTTTGATTGATATATGTATATAGTCTGTGAATGTTCTTGATAATTATCGTTTAGTGCTGATATTTATTTTTTAAACTTTCATTAATATATTTTAAAATGTTATTTTTAATAATTTTTTTTAAAGTAAGCAAATAATAAAAAAAACACTTTACTTATCCAGAGATCTTTAGAAATTACATGCCTTTCAATAAAATGCAGAATTTGATGCATTTTATCAGTTCAAGCTAAGAATGATTATTTTTAAAAAGTTCATTTTGAAAATAAAATTAAGAAGAAGAATTAGAATTGATGCTTGTAAAATAAACATAAGGCACAAACTGACTCATATTGGCATGTAATAAACATTTTTAGAAAGAATAATCCTTGATTTTTAAAGATTAGGTGAAATGTAAAAAAAAAAGAAATATGTGGCTATGTTAGTATAAGACATTGTTTTGATTATCCAAGTAACGAGTTCCATAAATAACTTAGTAACAACACCAGGCTAAGGTATTTATCGAATTTATTCCAGTATTAATGAAAACATGAGTTGTTAATGATTATAGAAATGAACAGACATGATTAATTTATCCATAAATATCTTTTTATGAAAGATATTATTTATAATAATAAATGTTTTATTTTAAAAAAATTAATGATTAGAAAACATAATTTCATTTAAATTTTTTTTACATATCACATCAAAATTCTTGCTCATAAGTATAAAATCCAGTTGATAGTTTTTTTGTGTGTTGTTGTTGTTGTTTTTTTTTTTTTAAATATTTGGCTATTACAGAATTGCACTTGTAAGTAGTCATCAAGCATTCTATTTGTCACAGTTTCTTATTATTGTTGCAGCTTATTTAATTTTTAATATACTTTTAGGGGTGATTAGAAACTTATAAATTACTTTTATTAGATTTTATCATTAATAGATATGTTGCCCTCTCTCCCTCCTCCACTTTGTGATTGTTACAATTTAGCACAGTTTCATTATTCCCATTTTTTATAGTGTTTTTTTTTATTATTATTTTAACTGTTAAGAAATATCTTTCTGCTTCTTAGACTAATGAATTTGCAATATAAAATTATTTATGTTCTAAAGTTATTGAAATATGATTGATTTTTTTTCTTTTAATTATTAATTTTTCTATTCTCCTATTGAGTTGTACCTTAATTTTTTTTAATTTTCACAACTGTGAGAAACTAAATTTTTAAAAAGATTATTACTTAGTAATGAACTACATTTTACTTGTGACTTCGTACTCATGGAAATTTTGATGTGTATATTTGAGAACTGGCAGTTTAATCATAATGTAAAATGTTAGCAAACCATATGCATGAGACATGAACTTTAAACACAAGTTCGGGTAACGAATGCAGATTAGAAAATTTTAATTTCAATTAATCTGGTTTATTTTTATTCAAAAGTACTTCTGAAGGGATTGAAAGATCTATTTCCTAACAATGATTGATTTTAAATGTATCAAACACTGCAAAAATAAGCAGAATCATTTGAAATAACTGGTTGTTATATCTAACCGCATTAGAGTGGGGGGGGGGGATTACCTAAAGGGGTTTTTCCCATTTGCAGGGCGCAAATGAACAATCACCAAAGAAATTTGAGAAAATTTGGCAGAATTCTAAATTATTTGCTAATGGAAATATACCACTATAAGCATATATGAAAAGTACATAGCTATCACAAATACAATTTAATTACAAAACACACAATGGAACAGCTTTGATGTACAGTCATTTTCGCCAAAAAAAGTAGTTAATCACCACATTTTAGAGAAATGGCCAAATGTTTCTCGTATTGAATGTTTTAAAAAATACCACATTTCCTATTTAGTTTATTTGATATAATCACATGCTCAAAATGACATTTTTCTAGGTTTTATTTGCTGTAGTCATTAATTTTTTTTAATCAGAGCTTTTGTAAATGCAAGAGCTACACATTGTTAAAAGATGATTTTTTTTAATCAGAGCTTTTGTAAATGCAAGAGCTACATATTGTTAAAAGATGATTATTTTTTTTTTACATGCTCTTGCATATGATAAAATTTTTATTTTTCCCCTATGAATTTAAATTGGTGCCAAAAACCTTCTCCCAAAAACAACATCATGTTCTGGCATGATAAAAATTAAAATAAGTCTTATTACCTTAAAAGTTGGCTTGAAATTGTCGCGAAGTATATTTGTTGCTCCAAATCAAGTCATTTGGAAACAGTTATTATATTTTTGTATGTTTGTAAGGAAGTGCATGGAATCTGTTCCAGTTTCTGAAACCAATGAGTACAGGGGCTATGGTGGCAGAACCAATAGCACTAATTTCACTTTGCCATTTGCACAACACAATCCATTTGCTTCATTATTGTATTTCAGTGCCTTACAATACAGGCAAACTAAGTTCATCGATCCAATTTCAACGCATTGGTAGGAATTGTAGTCAATTGAAACATCGTAGCTGAAGGCCGTTCGTAAAATATTGCAAGTAGCTTGAACATGACACATTGCACATGATTCTAATATTCAATTTCATTTCATTCTTCTAGTTGCTGTGCAGTCCAAGTAGATTGAAAATTAGCTTAGTTTGTAGATTTCGAGTTCTACGACCCAAATTGTTAGTCTCTTGTCTTATATGTGGCATAGATCTAAAAGTACACACTAAACAAATAAAGATACAATTGGTTTTCGAGAGAAGTGAAAATTTAAAAACAGTCAGGAAAATGCAGTGCACAAAGGAAATAATGATGACACACACACACTTCCCCCCCCCCCTTCCTTTCTTTTCTTTTTGCAAACCCTTTTTTCCCCTTACCCCTCCTTTCCTGCCCAGACTTAATTTTGAGCAGACATAGATTAAATATCAATACAGACTAAACACTGAGAAAATAAAAAGAATAGTTTAGAAAAGAATAGAAAAATAACATAACCACATTAAGAGCTCTTCCTGCTGTATTTATATATAAAAAAGAATTTTTATCTTTAAGAACAAAAAAAAAAACAACTTTATATCAGAACACAGAACAAAAAAAAAAACAACTTTATATCAGAACACAATCAATAGAAACAGTAAAAAAAGGAAACACTATCAAATAATGAGCAAATTGGTATTCATGTCCATTTGGAAGAATGTTTTTAATCAATTAAAGAAAGAAATCAAAGAAAATAGTTTCTTTTGTACAGCATGTTATACAATCAGCTGCATAAAAGCAACTATTTTCTTTCTTTTTTAAACTTCCTGTTTTCTATAAATGAAAATCAACTGACTTCCTGTATTTCTTTCTAAACAAATCATAATTTATTACTTCCTGCTATCTTACTCAATTTTTGTGGGGAAAAGAAAATGAAGAATTTTAGTGGGAAAGTGAAAAAGGTGTCGTTTTAACTATTTACCTGGCAGGTTTTTTTTTTTTTCTTTCATTTTTTTATCTCCATAAGAACCATCCTCCTGTCTTGACGGGAAAAAAAAATTTTTAAACAATTAGCGGAATCCGTTGATCTGTTCTCTAGTTTTGCGCTTAGCAATGCATTTCACGATTCATTTTTATTTATAAAGATATGCATTACTAATTAGTAGCCTGTTATTGTTTTCAATTTATTTTTCTCCCTTGTTTCTTTTTTATGAATGGCAAAATAATAATAATGTTTCGATAACTTTATGCAAAGGTTTTAAAATTTGTATGTTACAGTTAAATATATGGTTTTGATAATAGATTTCTTGATAGCTTAGAAATTCTCTTTTATACCAAACAAGTCATTTTTACCTTCTTTTTTTTTCAGTGTTGTGATGAAGATTCTAAATCTTTAAGGATTTTGAAACATTCATTAAACTCATCAAACTCAGACTGCAAATCATTTCAGCAGTATGTGGTTTATAGGTATGTTTCTTGTATTTAGCTATTAGAAATTAGTTTTTAAGTTATTTTCTATGAATTTATAAACAAAAAGTAGGTATGGTTTTTGTTTTAAATGTTTGGTTAACACTTCCTGTTTCTTATTCTATCAAAAACATTTCATGAATTTTACAAAGTTTTTTTTTTTCTTAAAAAATGTATTGAAATTAAATTCCAACTACCTTCTCTATTTTTTATTCTTTTATTTCATATTATTCTTACATTTAGGAGCATTTTTTAAAAGCAAAACAACACGATACTGATTTGTTACAACTAACAAACTTAATTTAGTAGTATGTTCTATAAATTACCTTGTTTAAATGAAATGACATACCTTACTGGGGTTTATTTACTTATTTTTTTAAAAGGTAATTTTTTTATGTTCCCTTGTATTAAGGCAAATTAAATATTTATTTATTTGCTCAAATCCAATGTTATGCTTGAAACCTCTGTATTATTATTATTAAAATTATGTCAAGATTTAAAATGCTATAGAAGTAATGTTTTAATTCATCAATTATTGAGAAATACTGTTGTCTTAATGAAGTTCAGTTCTTCATGTTGTATATTATGTTCTATTTCTCTATTTAATTTTTCTTCTCCCTTTCTTTTTGTAAAGGGATATATCTCGTGGTAGTGAAAAATACCCTATTCAAGCAGTCAATGAAGTGGATCAAGAAGAATTCATAATGGATTTTCGTTATATTACTCAAAACTGTTTTGCTTCTAATGTTACTATTGTATCTACTGTTGACAGCATGCAGGTAAGAACTGTCAGAACATCAACTTTCTCCTCATATGAAAGTGTCGTATTTTCTTTTAACTATAAAACAATTGCTGTATTAATCAATATATATATATAAGACTCATCACAAAACCTTTAAAACTGCCTCCCAAAAAATTTGAAATTTACGATTTGTCTGTAATTTAAATAGCGGATGTTTACTGAAAAAAGATTTTCCAGCATTATTATTAAAATTTATATTGATTAAAAATTACTTTATGTTTTGACATTTTTTTTTTATTATAGCTTTCAAATCTTATTTAAAAGCAATTTTTATCTCATCTTAAAATTTTATTAAAATGTGTGATTTTTCAATGACATTAATTTTTCTTTTCTGAATTTTTTTCTTTAATGTAACAATAATAATTCATATAATTTTAACAATGTTTTTATTGTTTTTGAGGAATTCAACCCAATTTCTATGTATTATCAAGTATTTCACTCGGATGTTTTATGCATATTTAAAATTATGATAAGAATATTCTTTTTAAAAAAAAAATTTTAACTGTAAAAGCACATTTTACTTTTGCTTTTATTTTGCTGTATACACAATTTTTATTAACAACTTAACTTTTTAAAATCTTGTTATGTATATCTTAAATTTTGTTTCTGGTGTCAGTTAAATTTTTCAGAGTATCCAATTGATACATTATGGGTACTTTTAATGTCTGATTACAATTGATAAAAAAAAATTTTTTTGATGTTTATAGCATTGCTTTATTAATATTTCATTGTTCTTATTTCAAAGTAATATTTTCATAAAACAAGGCTAGAAATTTATGCCTTTTTTTTTTCTCCTTTCTTTCAAATTCAGATAGTCTCAAATAAGAGATTAATTTTTGGTAATCATTTTAAAGTTAACAAAAATATTTCAACTTGGCTGTAAAACAAATTTACATTTTTAAACAGTTGTGAAAAATATTGCATTAATAGTAATTTATTCCATGGTGTTGTTTGACAATGAAGCAATTTTATTCCTTGATGAAGCAAATGTTCTAAATTTTAAAGAAAGTATGTCCTTTTAGTCGAAAAATTCCATTTCTCTATTCTTATATAATTTATGTAAAAAATTTCATTTCTTTTGTATTATTAACAAAATTTTTCTTAAATGCTAATTAGATTATAGCACATATTTGATTCAAGCATTGCTCTATCATTTTCATAGGTATATATAAACTCAGCTTATATAAAATTAAAGCTTACATGGTTTTTGCATATGCATTAGATAAGATATGTGTAGTCAGGAAGATCTTCAGGAAAAGGAAACAGACTCAAGGCTTCTAAAAGTAGTAGAGATCAAGTGCTTATCATGAAATCTTTAAGGCCTTTTTTAGGCACCAGAATATCTGGAATTTAGTCATATATGAAAGGCTGAGTAGGGGGTAATCCTACTCAGCCTTTCATATATGACTAAAAATTAAGCTATTGTGATAAATTTTTATTCTACACTCCCAAGAAATAGTAAATATATGTATTAACTATTATTTGCAATAGTTATGAAATATTTAAATTTCAAACATAAGATTTATGTATGTAATAATGTTGACTCATCTAATTAATTCATCATAAAAAGACTGGTTGATTTAACACAAAAACATTCCTTCTCAAAATTTTAAAGAGCTTGAAATATAGCAGATATTTATTACAAAGGGATTTTTGAATCCTCACTTTTATAGTGGTGAATATGACTTGCAATAAGTTTGTTTAATGCTATAGTAAAAAAAATTTGGAATGAAACAAAATTTCAATATTACAGATTTTAGTTTATGCATTTCAATTTTAGCAAATAAATTAGAGTTTCAACCTCTGAATTGCTGCTGTCTTCTCAAAAATTTCCCTGATTCCATCAAACTGTTATCATATAATAGCCAGAAGAGCATACTTTTGTTTAAAATTTTACCCTAAATTCAAAAATTAAATGTAAGTCAAACTAAAAATTAAAACAAATCTGTGACTTTCAAGCTTGTTAACATGAGGACAGAAATGTTATCAAATAGGTAAAACATACAGAATATCAGTAAAGTGGCTGTAAACATTCAACATCAATAATATTAGTTTTAATCCTTTTAACTCTATCCAATATTAGCTCTTATTTCTCTTTCTTCTACTCTCTGGTATAGGATCCATTATAAATGTTCCGATATTATTTTCTGGTTCTTTTTTTGATAAATGGGTGGATTTGCAGGAAATTCTAACCATGTGGTTGCTCCATTTTCCACTGTAAATCTTGCATTTAATGAAGCAAACAATAAATTTAGAAATTTAGAAAATAAAACAAATATTTTTTTTTAAAAAAAATCGTATTATTTCAGTTGTTTTTTCACTTAAATTTAATATTATGGAAATAAAAAAATTTGTATTTATAGCAGTTAGTGATTTACTATTTGTACCCAACTATTGAAAATGTTCCTAGTTTTTACAACATTAACATATTTGTATATAAGCTGACCTCCATAGTTGAGTTTTGGAAAATGTTTTTTAAAAATTTCTTGCCTTATACACAAAAATACATTCAATCATAGTTTTAAATGAAAAATCACTAAGGATATAAACAAAGAAGAGAGTGTAAAAGTGGGTGATAGTTTGATATAGTACCTGAATTTAGAATTCTATGTTCAGTATATTTCTTGTTCTACAGTCATTTCCTCTGATAGCATGATCACACTCCTACCTAAAAGAAGAATTGAGTAGAATTATTATTAAGGAATCAAAACCTTCAGAATTATTATTAAAACATAATAAGCAAAAAGTTAATGTCCTGTTTTGCAACTTAAATGTATATATATATTATTCTGTACTTAAATTACATATCACAGACAAGAGGAAAGCTATACTATGATGTTTTCTTTCATATAAAAATGTTGCTATTATATTAGTAATATGTTGAAACAATTTTCGTTTTGTGGTATCTGAAGTAATTTTCCATGTGGTATTATATAAAAAGGAAAGAGAAAGAGTTTACTATTTCTTTTCATTGTTATTAAGAGAATTAAAATATTGTTTGTTTAGTTTTACTCCTAAAATCAAAAAAAAAAATTTAAAATACCAAATAATTCAATGTAAAAAATTGCTTATGTTATTAATTTAATAATATTTCTAATTAATAAATTCATATTTAGCTAACATTTTTCTGTAAATCTCCAATTATTATGCATGATTTATTATTATTACTATTATTATTGAGATTAAAGATGTAACCCATTGTGTGATTATATTTTATTGAATTCCTTAAAATTTTTATTTACTTTTCTTAATTCCCGTCTCATTTTTATTGAAATTAATTTAAACTGACTTGATTAAATAAGGCATATGCTGAAATTTGAATTTTGTTATCTGAATATGGATGTGTAAATTAAATGTTTTAAGTCAAATAGTGAACTGTATTTCATTAACTAATTGCTGAAAATATTTGTATAAAAAAATTCATTTCATATTCCTGTTTACTTCCCCACTTCAAAAAAAAATTACATGTCTGACCTGAAATAATCATTGTCTCATGAATCGAAAATAAATAAAAGAATTATTCATTTTTTTAGTTAAAAATTTATTTTGCTTCATAAAATGTTTTTGCAAAGATTTTTTACTGTAATTTCATTGCTTTCATGTTTAATAATAATAAATATTTGAAATATCGTCTTTTGCATGTAGTTTTTTTAATGAATATTTTCTCTTTAGAAATGTTATTGCAAGGATAATTGTAATTCCTCTGATTGTACCTGCAGTCGCATTTCCAAATGCTGGTATGATATGGTATGTAAATCTATTCTTTTTTTTAATTAGTAACTTATCACTATGAAATGATTCAAATTTTATATTCCAATTAACTATATAAATATATTTTTACAGAATGGATGTTTACTACATGATTTTGATATGTACGATCCACCAACACTTTACGAGTGCCACAAAACCTGCCATTGTCCCAAATCTTGCATTAATAGAGTTGTACAGAAAGGTTTAAGGTTAGTAAAAATTTTGAATTTATTTATTTTGTATATCTCTTTGAATTTCTATTTAAATTCAGTTCATTATACTAAAACTAAGGTGTGCTCTTTTGTAAAATTTAAAAAGAAAAAAAAACTAATTGATTTTAAAAATAAAAATTTTTAATGCATTTGCAAAAAAAAAAAAAAAGATGTAAACAATACATTTCTGTAATCTTCCTATTGAATACTTGATGTATTTGATACATTTTAGCAAAACTAATTTAAGTATATACATTAGCTTAAACAAGAATGAAATTTTAATACAAACAAAACATGAAATGTATATTTCTTAATATGGACATGTTTCTATCTGCTCATGAACAAAGTTAACTTACAGAAATGTTTTATAATACTGTCTAAAATTACCATTTTAGTTATATGTTCATATATTTTTTTCTCATAAATACTGAAAATAAATCTAGCGCAACATAATTTTTTATTGCTTCCTTTTCAGTAATACTGAGACAATAAACTTTTTTTTTCTTTACAGACATCCTTTACAGTTGTTTCGAACTTTAAATCGAGGATGGGGAGTAAGGGCTTTAAAAGATCTTGTGAGAGGAACTTTTGTTTGTGAGTAAGTATCTTGATTTATATCATTGTTTTAAAAAAGCTGTTTTGACATTTCAGCAGTATATATATATATATACATTCAGAAACATGACTTGTTTGAACAAAATTCAGTTTTTATAAAATTAAAAATAATTGTTTAAAATCTATATTAAATGTTCATTAAAATGTATTTTTTAATGTCTTGTATCTGTAACCACTTTAAAAAAAAATTGAATAAGAATATGTCTCGCATAATTTTTATGCATGTATTTCATTTTACATTCCTATATTGAATGGTAAATTGTTATTTATTTGGAGTTTTAAATTGTACTGAATTTATTATTATATGAAATAAATGCATGCTTAAAAATTTATTTCATAGTTTTCATGCTTGCAAGAATATTTTTTCAAAAGTTTTTAAGAATGCTATGTCTAGGTATCAATTTCTAAGAAATAAACGGCAGTTAACTCAAATTTAAATAAAACTTTTTAACAATGAACATAGAACAAAATTTATATTTTTGGAATAGCTCTTATTAAACCATTACGTTACTAAGAAAATAACTATATTTGGAATATTGAACAATTTTTAAATCATTTTTTTTAATTCAGAAAACCTTTATATATCAAGGTAAAAGCTCTTGTTTTTTGTCTTGCTGAAATTCCTTTTTCTTGCCTGTAATGTATACAGGTAAAAAAAAAAAAGAGCTTGAATTTTATCTGTTTTTAATTTTTAATCCAAAAAATAGGATTTCATTTTAAAAAATCAAATTTAACCCTAGAAATGGTCCTAACAGAGTTGCAAATGCATATCAATTACTGATTTTGCATAGGAAAATGAAATTTTCTCTATTATTTTATCTAAATATTAATAAATTTGAAAATTAGCACATGACTTGTTGCTGTTTCATGACCACCAAAGATTTGAAATTTATCTTTTATTAGAGATATCTTATTTAGACATATATTTAGTTCAGATAATATTCACAAATTGACCAAAAATCTACTTTATAAATGTTGCAAAAGTTTAGGTGTAATTTTGTATTAGGATATTAAATGTGTTAATTTATTTAATGAAGTCAAATTTTGCCAATTTATGCTTTCCAAAATTACAATAACATAAATACTAAAATATATTTTTAAAAATAGTAATTTTAATTATATCTAACTTTTGAAATTGGTAAAAGTTGTTGGATATATTATTTGCTGATATATTTATAGAAAATTTTTATTCAAATTGAGGGGAAATGAAATAATTTAAGATCAAAAATGAGTTATTTACTTTGAAATTTTATTTGTAAGATCAAAATTGGACTGAAAAAATTGCGATGTTTTTACCACCAAATTTACTGTAGGAAAATAAGTAAATGAAACAAATGTTACTTATTGTATGACTACCTTCTAATAAGTCACATGCCATGTGGTATTTCATAAACTTATGATGCAATTATTTTCATTTGCTTTTTTTTAATAATTATTTATTCATGATTCTTAATGTGTTTAGAATATTAACTACCATTTTCAAGAACTCTTTAAATCCCTCCTATACCATTCTATACAAAATGATAAACAACGAAATGTGATACATTTTTATTTTGTTGAATGAATTTGTCTCAAGATCCTGCAAAATAACTTTGCATTAAGCTTCACTTTAATTATGGCCAGTTTGATGAACAAAATTGTGAAACATGTTGCATTGTTATCTCGCCAAAATTTCCTTTCCTATTTGCGCAGGAACTGGAAAGGATAATAATGAATAAATTTAATTAGAAAATATGGGTGTTTTCTTCACAATTGAAATTTTTAAGTATTTTATTATTTATGAAACAAATTTTGTAAGTTAAAAATTGTGTTTTGAATAATGTTTGAATTTATTATATCTTTTTATAGATATGTTGGAGAAGTAATTTCTGACGATGAAATTAATCAGAGAACAGATGACACTTATTTATTTGATTTAGATAGTAAAGTAAGTGTTATTTTTATAATCGAGATATATTTATAAAATTTTAATCTCTTTTATTTTGAAATTTAAAAATAAATATTTTTTGTATTACAATATTTTTACCTATTTTTTTTTCACAATTTTTAAAGATGTCTTTAATGTTACATTTTTAAATATTTTTTAAAAATATATTAATATCTATATTTAAATGATAATCAGTATAAGAATGAAATCATGACTATATTTTACATGCCTAATCAAATTATTATGGTGAAAATTTTCTTCCTGCTAAAAATTTGCTGACTATGAAATAATTAGTGTAATTTATAAAAAATAGTCCTGTTTGTTTTAAATTGTAAGTTTGTGATAATTGTTTATCTGCCTTCTGAATTTACTTGATATTTTTTTGCTAAATTTTCTCCCTGATTCAAATACTCTATTTATTTATGCATTAAATTTAAAACTTTTGAATCGTCAAATTTTTAAAAGACCATCTTTAAATGAATATTTATGCTTTCTTTTCCAGACTGGGGATAATTGCATTGATGGCCGGTTTTATGGTAACATTTCTCGCTTTATAAACCACAGCTGTGAGCCTAATTTAATTACTGTTCGTGTATTTACTGATCACCAAGACATAAATTTTCCTCGAATAGCCTTTTTCACAAAGACAGATATTAAAGCATTTGAAGAATTATGGTAAGTTGCATGCTAAAATGTAGCTACATAACTTTTTTAAGTAACCGATTAAATATGTTGTGTTTAGCAAAATCAGTAATACTTTTATTTTTGATTTCATTTGACAGGCAATTTGAGATATTTAAATCTAAGGAAGATTTAAATAGATTAAAATCTAAACTCAATCCACATTTATTATCTTTATGAAAAATATGTTGCTGTTATATCTTTATTAAATGATTGCAATCATAGTTCCAAACATTCTGTTAAATTAATTGCATAGGTTAAGTATCTGTTATCCATTTGAAAAATACTACTGTCTATCTTGAATTATCCTAGTTTAAAATGCCCTCATCACTTGACAATATATCAATAACATGTCTGGGAAAGATTTTTTTATAAGTTTACTGTGATATTTCTTTCTGTCACATCGATGTTAACCTTTTGAAGAATCATATTAACTAATTAATAGTTAATATTTCCCATTATTCAAAATATTCTTAAAATTGAGAATTTGAAGTAAAATAAAACTCAGTACTTTACTGCTTTATTTTCTTTTATTCTGTATTTTTCAAATTTCGAAACAATTTCAATGGTTTTGTATCTATGCATGTTTTTTTAATGCATTAAGTTCAAAGTTATGAAGAATACTTCTTTTAGAAAAATTAACATGTATTAAAGTCTATTATAAATAATAGACTTTAATACATGTTAATTGAATGAATTTTAAACTTATAAATTTCATATCAAAAAGTATATCTTATACCTTTATCCAAAGGCAATCACTGGTTGTGAGATAGAAAGAACTTAATTAATTTATGGAATTTGATCTGCCCAAATAAAAATTCTGCAGAAGTTTTAACATTTATTAAACATGTTTTTTTTTAGTATCCATTTTATTTATTTATTTATTTGTTAAAAAATTTTAGCCCTAAACTAATTGGTATCTTAATTTTTAGCTTTGATTATGGAACTGAATTTTGGGTAGCCAAAGCTCAGTCTGTTTTATGTACCTGTGGTTCAAGCTTATGTAAATATTCTAAAGATACTATTGATGCCTCTTTACAAGCTTACTTTAATGAAAAGGAAGATCAAGCATTTTCTACAATGGATGCACAAATATCATGAATACTTTGGACAGTTTAATGTTATTTTGATGTATTATAAATCTTTTCATTTTGTTTTATTTTTGACAAAACAAAGTTGCAAACATTATTATATAAATGATATTAGATTATGTTGATATCTTTTTTTTTTATTGTACATTGTAAAGAAGAAGAAAAAAGTGATTTATAGTGCATTAGATTAATTTAATTTCATAAAATGTTTTCTGTAATTTCCATTGTAATATTATATTGTTACTTTTTGCTTGTGAAATATAAATTGATGCATTGTTGATGTATGATCTAAATGAAATGCAGTTCTTTGTCAAAATTAACCATTAATATATGCTTTAACTAGAAAAAAATCAGTATTGATGACTTTTAGTCTTATTATCTGCTTCTGTTTTTGCACTCTAGATCTGTTATGAATTCAGATTTATGTTAGCTTTTTATCTTATTTCAATGAACAGTTAGATTTTTTTAACATTTAAAATAATTTTCATTACTTAAATTAAAATATGGAGATGCTGTGAAGTTAAATAATATTTAAATTCTGAGATATATATATGTTTAATGATTTGATTTACAAACCAAAACTTTTATAAAATAAAATATGACAGGAGAGCGATTCAATCTCTACATTTTTTAAAAATATGTCAGAGAACAATAAAAATTTCCATCAAAGTTGTATTTGTTCAGCAGGAGACTTTTAGCATTCATTTAGTTTTACTGCAGAGAATATGTATAATTAAATTAAAGAAAATTAGCAGGGTAATGATTTATTTCCTCATTTGTGACAAAAACATTATAAAATCATTAATGAAGATTAATCTCTTAATAACTGAAAACTATGGCAGAAATTTTTGTTTTTCTTTGCTAATAAAAAAAGTTGAAACTTTAGGTGTTTATCTTTTGACGCCAGGAGGAAATAAAGATTTCATTTTATATTTATGTTCGTGTTATTTTAATTGAGAATTAAGTCAGACAATATGAAATTAAAAAAAGAAAGATGCTACAATTAGACTTGTGTGGTATTTTCTATGGAAATAGAGTATATGTTTTCTCTATTAATATATATATATAAATGTTGAATTGCTTTCATTGATTCTTAAAAACGGCACTTAAGAATAAAAAAAATTAAATATTTCACTAATTATATATATATATTCCTTGTCTGAAATATAAAAACTTAATACTTAAGTATGATTTTGATTTTATATACATTTCTATTACAGAAGTGTAGAATAAATTTTTGAATCTTGCAGTAATAAAGCAAGGTAAAAATTTGTCTTGGAACTTAATTGCATAACGAACAGCATCTGTTCCAGAATTTTCTCAATTATAGTTTCTTAAAAACTATCAATATTGTAAAAGCTCATTTTTTTTATTGTAAAGTATTTAACATTTTGTGCCATTAATATTGTAATGTATATAAATTATACAGTTCTGCATGTTGTGTTCCACAAATGGGTCAATTCATACTCGTGTACATATTCATGTTTTATCTCCACCAACATTGGTATGTTCAATTTTTGTATTGTTTCATACAAAAAGCATGAATTTGTGTATTTAGGTGAGAATATAATTGTCTGGCTGGAACAGAATTGTATTCCTCCTGTTAACATTGAGTAAAATATGTAATATATTGTATATTTTTTTAAACAAATAAAAATGCTCTTAAGCATGCTTAATTTATGTAAAAGTTCTATGACTTTATACATTTAAAAAAACTGCCATGATTTTCTTTATTAAATAAGAACAAGATACATATTCATACTGATACAAATGATGAAAGAAACATGATTAAAAGTATTATGTCACCTTATTTGGCTAATAGTAGAAAATTCTAAAAAGAGAACAGATATTATGAAGAAGAATCAGTTCTCCTCTATGCATTATTTTTCTATGTAATCTTCAAAAGTATTGTAGCATTTTTATTTATTTTTTAATTGATTCATTTTCATCAATTTCTTTGCTTAAAATTTCATTCATAGATGATTTAAATAATTCCAAAATCTAGAAAGATTTCCAAGATTCTAGAAATGAGCAGGATTGGTGATTGCCTTTAAACGTGCAAAATCTTGCCCCTACAAAGCATAAATAATGATCATCACCTTAATTAATAAAATCTTCGTTAATTTTGTTATCTTATTTTAGATGTTCAAACTCTATTTGACCTTGCTGCTAGTGATTTTTACTCATTTCTAACTTTATATATATGCTGTGATAGTTGTATTTTATTACCTCATAAAAAGAAAAAACAACCTCCAGCAATTTTTAAAGCTTTATGAACTGAAATCCTATGAAACTGATTATTTCATATTTAGAAATATTTTTGTTTGTTTCATGTCAATTTTGATGAAGAGGGACATTTTTACAAATGACCTTTTAATAAAAATTTTCTTATTAATCTTCATATTTATTAATAACTGTTTATATAAATAATTTGTCCCTAGAAATATTATCTATATAGAGAAATATTAAAGTCTTGTAATTAAAATATCAAACTTGATATTTTAATGAATATCCACATTTCTGACTTCTTCGAGTTCAAAAAACACATTTTGAATGTTTCTACTTACATAATTGAACAAGACTGATCTTAACAAATGAAATTTATTCAAACATTTTTATACTGTATTATGTTGCCATCAATTTTCCTCCAGTAGTTAAGTTTCCTTACAGAATAATCCCAGTGAACTCGAGAGAAGAATTTTAATTTATAGAAATATTTTAATTATTATTCATTCATTCCTACTTTTAGCTTAAATTAACTTCTTGCTATTTGAGATATTCTCTGTGTTTTTTTAGAATATCATCGACAAAAACAGTCATATTATGAAAATATAATCCTGATTTAAATGGTACTTATAAGTACCGTCAGTAGATAAAGGGTTAATCTTTATACCAAATATGTAGATTTCTGTCAAGTTTTGAAAGAAATCCTTTTAGAGGAAGTTTACTTATAAGTTAACATGTAACTACTAAAAATAAAGAGCTAGATATCTAAAGTTTGGTGCAGTTTTAACGTCTAAAATTTAGATACCTATCAAACTCGGACCATATCTGTAAAAGAGTTAACTTTCTATACCTTTGCATGCATGCAGAAGTAATTATTTAAATGTATGAAATTTGATTTATAATTTTATTTACGTTTATGCAATGTCTAATTTTTTTACAGTTGTCTTGGGAAAAAAATCTAAAACTCAAATTCGATTTTTGTATTAACCACAAACCAGGGATATCTAAAAACTTCACCCAGAATCTCTAGACTGCTCGATTCCTTTGGTTTTATAAAATGCAAGTGAGATATTAAAATACATGGAATAATAAATAATTTAAATTTATGAAAAATTCAGAGTACTTGGAGTTTCATCTACAGAAAAATTTCTTGCATGGAAATTTGATTTCATTTAATCTGATTCACAATAAAAAGGAATATACCATTAAAACTATTAAAAATATACTTTGCACATCTTTAAATAGTACAAACTGTATGCAATATGAAGGAGAACTTCTTACACTGGTTTAGAAATCAAAATTTCCCATTAATTGTAAATACTAATCCAATAACCTATGATTTTAAACAGTTAGTATAGCAAAATATATATCATTCTTATATTTCTACTGAAATTTGAAAAACTTATTTGTGTTAAAAGTCACCATTTATTCATAAGTGGCCTCTTTAATTGGTTGAAAGCTTGTCAGAAATAAAACAAAAATTGGAAAATGATTTTTAAAATTTACTGCTATATGCTATGGATTTCAAATGGTAAGAATGAAAAAATATATATTATGAAAAAGACAATAAAATCATGTCCAGAAGGCAAATTTCGATGGTCAGTAAATTTCCTCCTTGATATCACTAAAAAAAATTTATAAATTTTACAAATAGACCAAATTAATTAGAAACAATAGAGTGCAAGATACAATGGTTTCCCTTTAATGGTAAATTTTATTTTGAGATATCATTTTAATTGTAATCAAAATATGTTCCAATTCTACATCTTGGCCGATTTTACGGATTTCTTGAACTCAAAGCTCTAAATCTCTGAAAATAAAATATAAACGGTTATTGACATATTGTGGTTAAGCATAATGAAAGTATTTTTTTCATAAAACTGTATACTGGTTAAACCAACTTGATTCTGGATCGATATTGGTGAAAAAAACCCTTAATGCAAAATTCTTCCTTTTTTTTTACAGCATAAAAAAAGGAGAATTTTGCATTAAGTGTTTTTCGTCAAAATCTATCGAGAATCAAATTGGTGTGGTAAAGGAACAATTAAACTTTAAACTAGTGAGGTGTTACAGATCATAAGACTCTGCTTCTTAAATTACAATGTAGACACTCTACTAATTTATCGAAGAATTTGGTTAGTATTTTTTTTTTCGGGGTGAGAGGGAATAGTGTTGTAATGTTAGGCAAGCTAATAGTTGACAAACCATGGTATGTTATTAATTCACCGAACTGTTTTTAATCTTTCTAGTGTTGTGGAGAGGATTTTTTCAGAAGTCGCCCAGATCTGTGATGTGTAGTAGATTAGTGGCTGCAGTATAGTTTCGTAAATTAAAGGGGGGGGTTAGAAAGTTTAGATTTGTAAATCAGAATTGATTAAAACTTAGTTTTAGCTCCTTTATAATTTTTATTTATATATTTTTGAAAAGTTTAATGCTTATCCAAAGCAAACCAAATTCTTACTCCATGATATTGCTTTTTGAAACACTTTTTACGGTGATGGAAAGTTTCTTTTCCAGGAGAAATATATAACTTTCTGGTATGGATCTTGATTTACCATTGTATAACTCACTTTTCAATTAATTTAAAGTGTTCAGTAAGTCTATTTGAGATGAATTCAGGAGCATTGGTGCAGTGTCGTATCGTCAGCAAATAAGTTAATTTTAGTCTCTTGGAATCTAGGAATGTCATTGATATATATATGTATGTGAGATTAAATGGGCAATCTTGGACTTACCAGCATGAATGTTTCTACTTTTCAAGAGCGAGTTCTTTCGTCTTTCCGATGAGCTGTCTGTGAGACAAATATGAAATGAGTAGTTTATTCAGGCCATCGGGGATTTTTATGTGTATCATTTTATGCATAATGCCATCGATCCAAATGTGGTGGACTACGTTAGCGATATCCAGAAGTGCACCAGTGTCATGGTAGTTACAAAGGCCTTCTCTGATGCATTTTGAGTAGTTGCTCAAGAATAGAGGGGTTTTTCCGAAATTCAGATTGATATGAAGAGATTTACGATCATTAAATCTATTTAATGCTATTTGTTTTCTGATCTTATGAAGACTTGGGAGAAGGTTGAATGGCTGATAACTGCGTGGAAATCTTGATTGACTTGTAAACTGAGGCAATAGCTGTTTTCTGTTTGGAAAAGTATTGAATCGTATAAGTGAGCTAATAACCTTAGTTAACCGAAAGATTTGATGAAGTAAGAACTTTTTATTGAGAATATTATTGATGCCGTCAATCCCGAAAATTTTCATCTTTTTCGTTGATTTGGAGCTGCATAGTACTTTAGATATGAGATACTCTTAAAAAAATTATAAGAATATGGCATAAAAAATGAAGAAAAATTGGATTTAGTTATTTAATTTTTAGAAAATTTTCTTATTCACTTGTAGTGAAGATGCATTGAGTAAATAATAGTTGAATATTATAGTAAAATTCAAAATATTTCACAGGTTGTTCTTTTTCTAAGCCTTGTCATACGTAGAGCAAGGGTAAGTGACCTATGGAACCCAATGATTCGTATCATTGTAGTTTTGCTATGATGAAAGGCGCCCGTTGTTTGGAATTATTTTTTTCACCCTTTAATATTTTATTTTTAAAATTACATTAATGTTATATTAACTCTGTAGCGGATTCTAAAATATCGCCATTATTGCTGCTTCATTAACTTACATAAAATGTAAAAGAAAATTTTGTATAAAATAGAGAATATAGACAAAAATTAGTTGAAACGGCTCAATCAAGTTATACAATCTGTAATTCCTAGCCCCTGATCTTACTAACGTTGCTGCAGCAGCAAACATGGGTTAAGGGTGAAAAACGGAAAATTCACTTACAGTCAAAAATATTTGTGGCAAATGCCCATCAAAAAATCAGCAAAGGCTGACATATCCATGCTGCTCAAATTTCTCTAACATGCAATTTTTCAATTATAATATGCTTATTGAAAGTGAATGAATTATCTCCATTGTTTAATTAATCCCGAATAGAATTATGCTCTAGATAGTGATTGGAATATGTACATTTAGACGGAATTTCTAAAACTATGACAAGAATAATACCACCAAAATTCTAGCATCTTCCATCAAGGGGGGAAAGTGGTAGACGATAATTGAAGAAATATCTCAAAAAGTGCACAATCTAATAAGAAAAGAACTTCTGTGAGCGATTATATACCAAGATATAAATTGTAGGCTTAGCATAACTTCGTAAATGAATTCCAGTTAGTGAAATAATCATTAAAAATGATTACAAAAGAGGTTAAAAAATATTTTTTTTGTCAGTTCTAGTGTTATTCTCCGAAAGAATGGTAATATTTCGATTGAATCGAAACTGAGAAAAAATAATAGCGACTCGCGCCATCACAATTTATATATTAATCAAAATCTTGCTTAAAATCTATATTTTAAACAGGATTTTGATAACATTCATTCTTAATATCGCAGTAACTTTGATTGCTGACTACATTTTGAAATATCATATTAGAGCAGCATTTGCGAGACTTGTTGAGAGATTTGTTTTTAAATTTAGGAAATGGGAACTCCGTACCTTTATCTTCGCTGAAAAAAACTGTAGCTTTAAACATTCAGAAGCATTCTAGTATTCTTAGTCTATCAACAACAAAATGTTTAGTCCAAACGGCCATTGAATAACACCATTCAGTAATAGTAAAACAGCACAAGCTCTGCAAAACTGAAATATCACATCTGCTGGAACGCGAATCAACATCAGAGTTATGGAAGCTATAGGAAGTTGGAAGTCCGTCAGAATGCACGATGGACTTGAATGGGGGCATCTGATCAGAAAAGACATTACGTACGCGTCACTTGTCAGATTCGTATCTATACGAACCAGGGTCCCATATCACTCCAACTGCACACACCCCACAGCCTCCTCCAGCTTCAACAGTCCCCTGTTGACATGAAGGGTGCATGGGTTCATGAGGTTGTCAACATACCCGTACACAACAATCCGCTCGATTCAATTTTAAACACGACTCGTCAAAATAGGCAACGTCTTTCGAATAGTGAACAGCCCTATGTCAGTGTTGAGGGACCCAGGCGAGGCGCAATGTTTTGTGTCGTGCAGTCATCAAGGGTACACGAGTGGACCTTCTGTTAGTTGGTCGTTGAAGGGTTTGTACGTTGACACTTGTTGCGTGCGTGAGTGAAATTAGATGCAACTCAACTCCAGATTTTGTTATCCTTTAAAAAACACTTCAACTACTACTTTGTAAAAAACCTGTGATGTCATTGTTTCGGTTTCGTTTTTTGTGTTCTAAAAAATATGTTCTAATAAACGTGTGTTGATGTTGTTAAGCTATTGGATTCCATTTTTTAATCGTATTCACTTGTCATGATATATCCCATCATATTTTACGAAGTTAAAAGAATCTGATGATGCAGCGTTTTAGTAATTAGTAGATTTGTTTTTGTATTACTGAAGAATGCTGATGCAACAACACTTGTTCATGGCCCAGGATTGAAATCTGCGTCAATTTGTGGGAGAGCTGCACTTCTGTCACGTTTAATGATTCTCCCCTGTTGGTCCTGTTTTTGCACGATATTTTTTATGGTCGCAATTTTGTCGGAGATTTAATTTTTTACCGGATTCCCGATATTCACAGTACACTCATAAAATAGTCGTACAGGAATATTTTCATTTCATTGCTTTTTCGGAGATGCTACGTTCCATCTCTCTTGCGCCGGCTACCATATCTCGTTCAAAAGCATTTAATTTTTTTAATGATGCCATTATCGAAGCAGTAGTCAATCTAACTTCTGTGCCAGACAATTGTCTTATATAGGCATTGGCGACAGCAGTGCCGTATTCTGATTATTTCCATATCTCTTTATTTGCATACGCATGCCTATATCAGTTTTTAGGGGGGATGCTCTTCAGTGTGTGTGTGTGTGTGTGTGTGTGTGTGTGTAATGTAATCCATAATAATTTTGTGTTTGACGCTAAGTCGTTGATGAAAAATCATGGAAAAAACGTATGTAAAATTTTGAGTTTCGTTTTTATTCAATCTTGAAAGGCAGGCATCGCGGCACAATAAACACAAGAAGACAAAAAGGAGTAAAAACGGGTCTAAACCTTTATCTCTGGTCTTATATACTGTGATGTTCTCATAAATCACACACGTGTAGATTTCCAACAAGAATTCTTATACGTGTTGAACTTTACACAAAAGAAACGCAGGAATCCTTTAAAAGAATCTATTTACATATGTAATTTATTATCCATCTACTCAGCACGTAGAGTTATCAATGACGCAGAGGCGGCGATAGCAGGGAGGCTAGGGGGGGGCAAATGCCCCCTGTCGGTCAGATATTTAGAGTTTCGTCGACAAAAATGTTTGTGGTGAATGCTATACATATAAGCCTAATAACATCCCTCGGACCGAAGTGCACTTTTGGCCCAACGGATAAGTTACTGGACTACTAACCATAAGATTGGGAGTTCGGGCCTAGCGCTATCCGCTACATCTAAATGTTCACCATTTCAGGATGGTTGTAGCGAGCTGCGCATTATCTAATATGATTGCTTAAAAACTTCCTTTAAACTAATGTATTGTAAACAATCGAAATAACCAAATAATGGTTAAATTGTTTAGACTATATTTGGCAAAATATTCGATAGGATGGTAGATCAATAATATGCCATATTTTAATAGACAATTTTTGATAGACCTAAAAATTGTAAATGATGGATGTCGAAGACATATGTTAAGCAGATTTTCAGACATCTGATTCAAATGTCGTTCATTCAGCTTAATTTGTACTACTTTTGACAATATAGCCGTTTAAGGTGGTAAGCTAATTTATTGACCAATCGACTATAAACTCAATACGACGAATGTCAAAGAAGTCTGCAGATTTCCAACATTCGATTAAATAGTCGTTCATTTAACTTATAATTTGCACTTATTTTGGCAATATATCCGGAAGGGAATGAGATATCGCATCATATTGTATAACAACATTTTTTTTAACAAATGTACAATGAACGATGAAAGGAAGGGCCAATATCTGAATTTAAAAAAATCTAAATAATACTTGATTTTCTTTAATTAAATGTAAAATGAACTATTTTGAGTTATTTTGAAGCCAAATGAAAGATATTGTGCTTGCCCCCCTGTCGGATTTGTTTTGCCTCCCCGTCAACAAATTCCTGCCGCCCCTTCTGCAACGACGCATTACCTTTACAATCTTTCATTTGATTTATTAAATAGGAAGAGTGGAATGGATGATGGGTGGGGCATGAATTCGCTGAAAGTTTTTTAAAAAATCTTAATTAAAAAAAGTAATGCCCAAAAAATAATTGCGGTTTGCAGCAATTTGTTCATAGAGCCTTTGGATTTTGTTATTTCCGTTAAAAAAATGACAGACAGATGGCACTCACAAGTCATACCGAGACGGCTCATGCAAATCAACATAGCTATAAAACACAAGACTTGAAATGGATCCGTCATTCGACGCCAGCAGCAAGCTATTCGTTACCAGATCAAGCATTAGTGGCTAAACTGTTCTATAAGAACGGTGAATCCACGACTAAAGCATTGCGACAGTTACGGACGGCGAAAGGAATTAAGGCGAAGAAAAACCCAGTTTAATTGAATGGGATATTGAATTTAGTTCGCCGTTTTGAGGAAATGGGAAGATTAGAAGATCGTCCATGAAGTGGCAGACCATCCATCAGCGCTGACCGCGTCCTCTTGTCCAAAGAGTTATGAGAAATATGGCAGTCGAGACTTCAACGGGGAGTTGCAGTGCACTTGAAGCAGATAAAGTAACAAGAATTCCGGAAATATCGATTTGACGCATTCTATACGAAATCTTGAACTGAACATCAGGTGGACAGATAAAGCCAAATATTCCTTGGAAGAGGACGTCAATACGCAAAACAGTAATATCTGGGCGACCCAGCAGAATGGAAGGTGATATAAACTGGTAAAATAGCTCGAAATACGTAAGTTCAAAATGCCTTTCGAGAATAGCTATAAAGGTTCTAATGATTTCTTTACAAAGAGAAGAAATTTGGTGAAATCCATTTTTGAAAATTTTAAATTTTACCAGTTGTTTGCAAATATATTCCGAAATCTTGTTTAATTTACTAAAGTGTTTTTTGGTAGTCAAATGATTCGTGAAGTCTATCTATTCAAAAGTAAGTAAAAAGAAAAACTAATTAGTTTGTCCAAATCAGCATATAATCTCATTTAAATATCACCTTTAAATATAAAAATACACTGAAGTGACAAATGTCATGGGATGACTGTTAATATCGCGTCGGTCCTCCTTTTGCCCGGCGAAGTGCAACAACTCGACGTGTCATGGAGTCCACAAGTCGTTGGAAGTCCTCTGCAGGAATATTGAGACATGCTGTCTGTATAGACGTCCATAATTGTAAGAGTGTGGATGGTGCAGGAGTTTGGGCACGAACGGACCTTTCGATGATGTCCCATAAATGCTCAATGGGATTCATATCGGGCGATCTAGGTCGCCAGATCATGTGCTGGAATTGTCCGGAATGTTCTTCAAACCAATCGCGAACAGTTCTGGCCCGGTAAATGGCGCATTGTCATACATAAAAATCCCATCGTTGTGTGGCTACGTGAAGTCCATGAATGGCTGCAAGTGATCTGCAAGCACATAACCATTTCCAGTCAATCCATGACATCAATGATCGGTTCCGTTGCACCAGAGGACCGGGTCAATGCCATGTAAAAACAGCCCACACCATTATGTAGCCACCACCAGCTTGAATAGTGCCTTGCTGAGAGTTTGGGTCCATGGCTTCGTGGGGTCAGCGCCACACTCGAACTCTACCATCAGCTCGTAACAACTGAAATCGTGACTCATCTGACCACGCCACGGTTTTCCACTCGTCTAGGGACCTGTCGATATGCTCACGAGCCCAGGAGTGTCGCTGCAGGCGATGTCGTGCTGTCAGTAAAGGCACTCGAGTCGGTCTTCTGCTGTCATAGCCCAAGGAAGACAAATTTCGCCACACAGTCCTATCGGACACGCCCCTCGTACGTCCCACATTGATTCCTGCAGTTATTTGACGAAGTGTTGCTTGTCTATTAACATTGAACATTCTACGCAGACGTCGGCGGTCTCGGTCATTAAGTGCAGGTGGACGCCCACTGCGCTGTCCATGATGGGATTTGATGCCTGAAATTTCATACCCTCGGCACACTCTTGATAATGTGGATCTCGGAATGTTAAATTCACTAACGATATCCGCAATGGAATGACCCATGCGTCTAGCTCCAACTAACATTCCACGTTCAAAGTCTGGTAATTCTCGTCGTGCCACCATAAATCACGAAAAACCTGTTCACATGAATAACTTGAACACAAATGAAAGCTCTGGAAAACGAATGGCGCAATTATACTTTTTCTCTGCAATACTACTGCCATCTGTATATTTGCAAATTGCTATCCCATGACTTTTGTCACTTCAGTGTAAATAACAATAGGAATTTATCAAATCTTACAGATACTTTTATAAATAGAAATCAGAAAATATCGGGAATGAAAATAATGTACTTTTTATAGTTGCTTCAAAATATTTTACTTACTTCGTGTTTTTATTTTTTTTCTTGGTAACCCAAAATTAAACTGGCTGCTTCTTAATACCCATTCAATTCACTTATTTTAATGCACATGCGAAAACAAATAGAATTTTAGCACATATTTGAGCAAGACGAATCGTCTAGAAATCTACAGAATGTATCTTTCATGAACAATTAGGACACTGTTATCAGTTAACATCTGATTCTTACTCTAATTACGAGTTCCTCTTTTGTATACTGATTCATGCATATCACCCGAAAGAAACTTCTATTTATTTATTTTTTTAAATGTACATACATATGTTAGATGAGGAAACCCGTAATTGCTCCTCTAGCACACAGATGAGCAGCGCCGCCTATGAATCAGTATATAAAATAGAAACTTCCAGTGGATTTCTTACTTACGGATGAATGAAATTCAATTCCCAGTTACCAATCTCTTAACAATTTTTAAATACCCTGTTTGTGCATCAGTACTGTGATAAAGGCAAAAGATGATCGCGTCATACATTTTTTGTGGTGTTTTGTATACATCAAAATTTGAAATAAATGCAATAATTATTTTAATTTTAAGGTTCCAATATATATATATTAAGGTTCCAAGAGATTAAAAAAGAAGGCTGATTCGAAGTCTGGAAACTGAAGATTACGATACTCAAAACCTAATTTGAATATTTACGTAAGCATGCGTAGAATCAACTAGATACACCAATTTTAAATATTATCAGTGTCTTCTATCTAGGAAAATTTGTTCTGATCGAGTTGAGAAACACTATAGCGAACTTAAATACGAACAAAAATTAATAGATTTCATTTACAAGTGCGATGAGAAACGATCGCTACTTTCCGTATCGTTGTACATAAAATTGGATATAACAATAATTCTTTTAATCCTATCAATCATCAGACATCAATCTGATTCTTAAATATTCATCTCATCTTAATGTTGGAATAATTACATTTATAATTTAAATTCAGCGATTACTACCTGTTATGTCATATTTTTATTCAGGCCATCTGCATTGTAATTTTAATCACAACATAATTTACAAAACACAATATTGAGATATAAAATTTATATATTTTTTAAACTGCTTTATTTACAAATACATTTTTGGTTAATATTAATTATCACAGAATTCTTTTTTAAAACATAGGTAAAAGTTCGCAACGTTGAGAATTTTTAAAATATATATATATATCGTTTTTTTTAAATAAATATATAAGGTCTTAGAACTTTTTGTATCTTAATAAAAAATTAGAACTTTTTACATCCTAATAAAAAATTAACATACTTACAAATTAAAACGAATTGAAATTAAAATTCATTTACCGATATGGTACACAGCACCAGTTAAAATAATTTTAAATGAAATAAAGAAAAAACAACACGCTTTAAAGCATTTGAAATATTCAAAAACTACATCATATTAGAAGGAAGTATAAAATCAACATTTGTAAAAAAATACTATGTTTCAAGTGTTTACTAAAAGGAAGGCACAAAATAAAGTTTAGTAGAAGAAATTTGCATAGATGTATTTTATTTTCAGTTCAGCTTTTAAGCGGAGAAAAAAATAGTTTTTAATTCCAGTTTTATTTTCAAACGTAGGAAAACGCTTTGCATGAATAGCACAGATAATTGAAATCAAAAGGAATGTGGCATTTATTTCAAGTAAAAACGCATAAACATTTCACAGCATTTAAATTAGCGATAACATTTATGGCACTCGTTTCATGCGTTTTTCAGGAATATCACAATTTGATCCCCATTCTTCATCAAGAGAATTATCTAGCTCATTCCAGAAGTCTTCTAATTTAGGCTGATCCATTTGTTCTCTCAAAACAGTATCTGCTGACTTAAAATTATCTTTACTTAGACCAGCCTTATTTAGAACATCTAACTTCCTTTGTACCAAAGGCCAAATTTCATCGTCAGCAGTTCCTTTTGCTACAAGATACTGAACAACAACATTGTCCTGTTGACCAATTCGATGAGCTCGATCTTCAGCTTGGGTCAAAATGCCAGGATTCCAAAATAATTCAGCAAACACAACTAGATTCGTAGCAGTCAGAGTTATACCACAATTAGCAGAAGTTATGCTCAGTACAGCTACTTTACAAGAATCACTGAGCTGAAATTTTTCACACAATTTCAAACGCTGCTCAGATGACACTGAACCATCGATTCGAATGAAGTCGATTCTCTTTTCTTCTATGACATTACATATTCCATTAATGACATTTTGATGGTGAGCGAAGCAAATAAATTTTTTATCACTTTCTAAAAGATCAAGAATATATTCACAGACAGCTTTTAATTTGACCTCACCAGTTTCATGGAAATACTCCAATAACACTCCTCTTCTTTCCATGCCCTTTAGACTTTCTTGTTGCAATTTTTTGGACATGGCCATCAACACTTTACTTTTTGTGGATATTCTTGAAGGATCAAGGAGGATCATTTGTCGAAATTTGGAAGGAAGTTGCTGCAAAACATCCGATTTTAATCTTCGAATCATGACCGTCTCTTCAAGCAAAATTTGTAATTCACCCATATTGGAGGAACCATTAAAATCCCAGCCCCATGGGTTCTGTTTCCCATTACAGTAACGCATACCATATTCCATATATGAGAAGAATTCTCGAGGTCGTAACCCAGAAAGTTGTGTGTACAATTCAATAGGTCGAGATAAAGCTGGGGTACCACTCAACATAATAATTCTTTTGACATTTTTCATGACTTCTTGAGCAGCTTTAGTACGAGCAGATTTTGGGTTTTTAAGAAAATGACTCTCATCGAAGATGATCGATTTAAATTTTCGCTTTACAAGAACATCTTTCATTTTAGTCAGTAAGTCATAGCTCATCAATATAACTTTGTTATTAGGAATATGATCTTTACCAGAATTAATTATACTTATTTCAGCTCTATCTAAAGAAGGCAACCATGTGTGAAATGATTGTTCCCAAGAATATCTCACAGAAGATGGGGTTACAACTAATAACGGCCAGTCATTAGAATAGTAATTAGCAATTGCTATAGCTTGTATAGTTTTACCTAAGCCCATATCATCTGCAATTAAGACTCTTCCTTCTTTTTGGACTCCAAATTTAACTCCATCCTTTTGAAAAGGCAATAAAGACTGCAACATTACAGGATCCAATGGAGATAAATCATAATCTTTGATAGTTCTAATTTCTGGTGCTTGGGAAAATATCTTCAGTATTAATCGAGGTAAAGGAACAATTAAAACTTTTGGCTGTAAAGGTTTAAGAAGATTAATCAGTTTTTCATGATCTTCGATAAGGAAATTCCACTTTTTAGTCTGCATATCATACAATCTGTTTGGGATTGTTTTAAAAATATCGATAACGTCTTTGTTATAACCCATATCCACAAAAAACCGTTTACGATTTAGTAACACACAACTGCCCTTTACATAATCCTGAGATTGAAAAACTTTGGCAACTGGTTTTTCGTTTTTAGTAATATTTACAGAAGGAGTTACATTAGATGTTTTGTTTTGATTGAATACATTATTAAGGTATTTATTTGGAAAAACAGAACTATCAGATTTCGGTGTAGAGATGGAATTATTCGAGGTAATAATTGTTTGTCTGTTTCCAACATTATTACTTGCAGCAGGAATTACCGACAGATTATTACCAGGATTTTTATTAACAGCACCAGAAAGTGCTGCTCTCCTTTCTAAAGCTTTGCGACGATTTTCTTCGATTCTCTTTCGCTGTTCTTCTGTGAGTGTGCTCATTTTAAAGTCATATACAGTGCAGCATTCCTGTGAATAAAAATAAATAAAAAATGTAATTCTTGAAACATTTACAAAAACTAGACACATAATATAAAAATTGACACACTGTAGATTTACATTTTTTTTTCAATATAAACGTTTTAAAGCTCTAGAAGTAAAATTTATCAGACAATTTGCTATTATGCATTTGAAAAAGTTAATTAAAATCTAAACACTTTTAAAAATATAAAAATTTACTCTTATTTTTAAAAAGAGCAATATTTTTTCCTATTACTTTATTAAGAAAACAACAAGAATATTACAGAAAATATCCACAAAACAAAAATTTACAGAATAAGATAACTACAAAAAATAATTATCTGTAAATATTGTAATTTTAAAACAGTCTGAAATGCCTTAAAAATTATAGGCATTTTTATGTGAACTACACTCTTCTTAAACCGGCTCAATACAAATGTGGCATATATTTCTGAGGAGGGTTTTGGGCAATAAAAGAGAGAAAGCTAAAACAAAGCTCATATTAAATAAAGAATTGTTTACAGCAATGTATTTATCCCTTTGGCTTTGCCCATTCAATGATTGTTTATTTTGATTTATTAGAAATGATGCACTCTAATAAATAAAGCATTCCATTTAAAAGTACCTTTCAATTTCTTTATTTGATAACCACATTGACTTTATTCATATCATATATATCTGCTGACTTTCATTATAGTACATGTTTAAATAATATAGAAATGGTGAATAGGGAAATACATTCTAGAATAAATTTTTTCATTAGTTAAAATTGAACAAATTTTGAGGGGGATCTCAACAATAACTACCTAAAACAATTCTGTTTAAAAAATAATTTCTACCATCATTTTAAAATTCATAAACGTAATTGTGGTGTAATTAATTTTTCCATTACAAATTTTTCAATATTACTTTCCTAGTTGCAATAAAATTCAAATCATTTTCATTACTTCCTTAAATATTTAATTCTTTCTTCCTTTCATGAAAATTAAGGAGAAAAGATAAGTGTTTATTATTTATCCTGCTAACATCAATAATAAAGTAATATTACAGACTATAAAAATATAAATGTATTTTTAAAGGTATTATGATGGTACAGAACTCTTATATAAGGAAATTTTGTGTTGCAATAAACAAAGCTGATTAAAGGCTATCACAAAAACATAGTTTCAGTAGCTATCATAATCTGAAGATTAAAAATACATTTTTAAGGGTATCATGAACACCAAATTATGCTTAAGAGATGGAATTGAAACAAAATAAAAACAATATTTCTGGCAAACCAACAGATTGCTAAAGCTAACACTAAAAAATCTAAAATATAGCATCCTTTTGTACAATATTTTAAAAATATTTTACTGTTTTTCAATAGTGGCTAGGAAAAACCTACATTGACACCATAGTAATAAAAAGAAGGGGGGCGGGAGAATATTTTAGCAATAGTGTAGCTGAACATAACTATTTTAACATAAAATGGATTGAATAAATACTATGTTCAATTGCATGTTTTTAAAAAATAATTGAATCCCCCCCCCAAAAAAAAAATTAAGTGACACAGCCTTAACTGTGATATCATAACAAATATTGCATCTAATAATCAAAACTTGAATAGCTAGTTCAATCCTCAAAGAGAACAAAGTATCTTTTTTTTTAAAGGCTAAGTTTAAAACCAAAATTTATATATCTATCCACAAATGTTTTTAAAAATTTCTGCATGTAAAATATTTTTCTAGTTTTAAATTTCTGATTGGACCCAAAAAATTTATTCCTCCGAATGAAATTTAGTTAACTAAAATTAACCCTAGAATCAAACAAATTAACAAAGAAGCCAAAATAAATTAATTACAATAAAGTGATTTTTACCATTATTATTTAAAGGCCAATTATATAGTACTTGAATGATTGATTACCTTCTAGATAATTTTCATGTCCTTCGTAAATAAATTAGAGAGAACTACTTTTTATCATCTACGAAAGGTAGTTATTGTTTATTTATTTTGGTAGCAAAATCTTTTTGAAAAAATTAACATTTTCTTTTTACTTGCATCATCAGCAAGTAAAGTTGTTGAATTTGAATGCAAGTCAAAGTACTCCAGGATATCAATATATAAAGGAATTGTGCAATTCAGTATTCAGAACTAAGAATGATAGGTTCTGAATTTCTTTACAAAAATACTAATATAAACTAACTTACAAACTTCACTTGATTTACTTAAGTAATTCTTTTCATACAAAAAGTTAAATGAAAAAAAAAGCATTTATTAACAATATTTAAAAGATTTTATTTTCTGTCCATGCTGCAAATGGAAATTGCAAGAATACATTATTTTCTTTAAATTATGTAATTAAACACTGCATCACCATTTACTAATTTTAGATTCCAAATGAAATAAGTAGAAAAAAATACATACTCTAATTGAATGCTTTCAAAGATTAAAAATTGAAGGAATTAAATTCTTATATAAGTAAGGAAGAAAGCTAAATTTTGAATATTTATTTAATCAGGTACTTTAAAAAAATAATAATTTGGGAATATTAAAAGTTTTATTATTATCATGCTTTTATAATTTATAAGCATCTTGTTAAAAGATTTCAGAAACAATAATCTCTATGCATAAAATAGTTTTGATATTATACAATAAAATGAAACATTTTTTATGAGAGTCCCTCTCCCCCTGAGGTAAATAATAAAATATAGTATTTTCCTTCTTAACTTAATGAAAGTGTTCTTTGAGAAAGGAATTTTAATTGATTAGTGTTCCAAATTTTATAACACAGAAAGATCAGCCAGCAGATTTAATATGTTTTCTTCAAATGCAAGCTAAATATTTTAATACAAAATTAAAACCTTCTTTATCCTTCTAACATATAAAAAAATTAAATTTTTTATTCTGAAGTAAATTATAAATAAATACAATTTAGTTAACACATTCGCTGCCGCTGGCGTGTCAGCATGGCGCTACCTCCCATGCCGGTGATGCTCTGGGGCGACAATCGAGTTTGATAAGTAAACTGCTTTAATTTTAGTTCGGATTTGGAGATTGAACGATGAGGTTTTTGTGGCACGTTAGTGAAGCATTATTTTTACTAAACACGAAAATAAAAGGTTTTTCTTTTTTTCTGGCTTTACTATTAAAATATTAGGAACGTTTTTAATCATTAAAATACTTTTTTAAAATTCGGCTTCTGAGGATGGATATATAAATTTTGGTGGCAGCGAATGTGTTAAAAAGATTAAAGCACAATAAAATTGAAAAACTTCTTTGTTTTTTTAAATCAAATTATCTTTTTTTAATATAATGCATTAGAAACCTATTACTTTCTGGGAAAGCAATATATAAATATATCCATCTGTCGTAAATATGCCTGCCACAAGAAAAAAATACCAAATTTCATGAGTCATTAAAATTAAATTGTTTATGCTAGTTAATTTATATCTGGGATTCTGAAACAGGTGTATAACTAGTTAAGAAAGCAAAATGCATTTTTTTCTTCATTTAATAAAATATGCAGCAATAAATGTCAATTTAATACAACAATAAAAAAATTAATACTTTTTTATTTCTAAAAAAGTTATTTAAAAAAAAAAGACTTCCATTTGTAAAATGACTAAAAAAAACTTCAGTTAATAAAAAGCAACACAATTTCAGATTTAAAATTAAATCTTATAAAAGGCTCATTTTAAAAAAATACAAAATTTATTTTCTTACAAATGAGTGAGTTTCAAAATGTAACTGCTTCTTTAAAATAAGCTAAAATCAATAATAAGTTACATTTTACTAATGAAATATACTGGATTATCTTAGATTTTTTAAAATTAATCTTTACATATTTCATCACCCAATAGTAAATTTTTTTTGGTTATTATTTTTCAGGAATTAAATAATTTTTATCTTCTAAAAAAGTGCAATAAAACTGCAGTCAGCACTTAACTGTCCAAGTATAACATAGAGGTTACAATAGTTATAGATCCTTAAAATCTGGAATTGAGTATCAGATTCTCGTTTAGCCGAAAAATATTTTAGAAGAACTAATTGATATAATGAAAAGAAAAGATTTATATAGTCTCATGAATATTTTCGATTAAAAAGTTCAGGTCTACAAAATGAGGTATAATTTTTTTTTAAAGAAAGATAAATAACGAAACCAATAAATAACTATCAGAGAGCATACAAATATTTCTTCAAGAATCGATAAAACTATTTCTAGTTTACCGTACTTCATATTTAAAATCGGCAATAATTTTTTTTAAAAAATGATATATATTACAACAGTGCATGCACAAAATTTCAGTCACCAGATAGTAATAATTTTATAGCTTACATTTAATATATGTAGTTTTTCTAAAGCTATCAGTGTATGCGCTACTTTTCATTCATCATGTAAAAGTAGATAAAAGTAGTAAGCAACATTTTATAAGATAACGGTTTAAAAAAGTACCCTAAGTTCTTGCTACAACGTAAACAAAACTGACGGCAAAAAATATAAACATTCGAAACATGAGCCAAATACAAAAAGTTAAATACTAGCTGACTTTTGCAAAGCATTTGAGTTTTACTGTCGCTTGGAAGAAGCGCAAATAGTGCGACACTCCGACAACCTACTTATTTTCAATAAAATCTCTTACGAATGCATAAACCAGGATTTAAAATGAAGTATAAGGATTATGTTTTGATTGCGAATTTGGTTTTGTAAAATTCCTCTAGTTTTACCGCAAGAAAGATCCGAAGTTAAAAGCAATGTGAAAACTACAGTTCAACAGCAGTAATGAGGAAATGAAGTAATCTAATTTTCAATGGTTCTTATAATTACATTATAATTAGTTCAAGGGAAAATTCAAATTTTGAACATGAAAAAGGATATTATAAGAAGTCTTATAGAAAATAAGCTATAGCATTATCTTAATAGAAATGTTACCCATTTTGAGTTTTGGCTTTATTTATATTAACACCTCATTTTAAAGTAACACTAGGGCTATTTTGGGACTGATCTCGTAATTTTGAACCGTGGTCAGGTGACGAGGATGACATCTGAGCTGACGCCCTCTCTTGAAACTTCCGGACCACACTGGTGGGAGGACATTTTGTCCCCACGGATTTAATGTGCACCAGGCCCGCTTACACTATGGTTTTTCGGTGGAATCGGAACTCAAAACTGAAACTCTTCGGTTCCGAAGCTGAGGCCTTACCACCAGGCCACCACGGCCCCAACCGCTTTCAGATATAAGCTATTCAGAAATCATTCATGCATCTAAAATCAAATAATTACCATCCCCTTCATAATCACAGAACCAAATTTAATTTCCTATGAAAGTGTCTGTCATTCAATTGTCATCAATTGTTATCGTCATCATCAAAGCCTGACTAAAGCAGGGGCCTTTTACCCTGACCCCACATCAGAGGGGGTCTCTAAATCGAATAGAAAGTTTATTCTATGTTTTCTTCTTTATTGAGCTTCCTTTGACATGGCTTTTGAAATACAAAAAAATACAGAGAGAGGTCCCTAAAGTAGTTTTTGTCCCTCGCCACAAGGCTAAATCGGGTCCTGGTCGTCATTGATATTATGCTCTCCATTACACATTTATAAAAAAATGAAAGGAGATATTTTGGCAGAGTTCATTAATGATAACAAATAAAATATTTAATGTAATGTTTTCGACACTTTTTATTTTATTTGAAAGCTCAGGACCTTTAGATACGACTTCAAAGATCGTCCAACCCCCTTTAGTTTTTATACGGCCAAATAAATTTAGACAGAGCTTTCAAATTTCAACAATGGGGCAGAAATTTTCCCATTGCTTATATCACATTTTGCATACATAACTACCCAATCTGAATGCTTTATCAATATAATGTAATTATAATTTTAAAAAGCATTTCCTTTTGTTTAATAAGATATATTTCATGAAAATCGGTTAGCAAGAGCATTTTAATTTAGTTAATATGATCGAAGGCGGTCAATTTGATAGGATTAAATCGGTCATCTCAATTAAATGTGATGAATTAAACCCTATATTAAAGAAATGAAATTAACTGAAGGTATAAAGCAAGGAAATTAGTCCAGTTATTGATCAAGAAGAAGAAGACACTCCAAATAAAAAGGAAAATGGTAGGCGAAATTTCCTAATGTAAGTCATGATTATTCATACGAAGCACAAATTTTCGAAATGCAATAGCTGTAAAAACCTATAGTATCCTGTCCGGTTTTCCCTGTTGAGAATATCTCAGGTAACACAGCCTGTTACATAATATTGTACAATATTGTACGATTTATATGATATAAATTTATATTCCACAATATTATACAATATTGAAACTATTAATTATTTGTATACAATATTGGACAATATTTGTGAGCTACTAGAGATGCTTTGAAATAATATTTGTTTCGATTTCTCCTGCAAATGAAGAGAGATGATGAGAAAGCAACCATTGATGATGCACTTGGGATAGGTGGGATTTGGGAATTTTGTGATGAATTTTCATCATAAAGAATACATAGCAAAGTATCATTTTTGAAATTTTTTAAAATCAAAAAATGGAGATAGAAGAAAATTAGTTGGCAATTATGAATCATTATCTTTCATATAAAATAAAAATGGGCGAAGTCAGGTCAATATTTGGAGCGGAATGATTAGTTCCTGGTTTTCTATATTGATTGATTGATTGATTGATTGGTTTTAATTCTTGGGACTTATAGCTGCTATTGCCTTTGTCCCCTAGTATCCAAAGTTTTGAAGAACCAATAAATTTCAGAGAAAAACACTGAAAAGGTTTGAACACAAGGATTTAACTCAAGAGATTTCAGTGACTGGCGTTAAGTTGATGATGAATATAATTTAAGACAAGAAGGGAAAAGGATGCAAGTGTTTCAATTTTTTTTCTTTGACCAGAGGATTTTCCTCCAGAACTGCTGCCAAGACTGTGCGTTACAAATAGTAGCAAACGACCAAAAATCGAGATGTTTGAACAGAAAGGGAAAATGAGAGAAAAAAAATGAGAAATGGGAACTTAAAAAATGACACCGCCTGAATTTAGTAAATATCAAAACATTTAAGCATTTGAATGAAAAAACGTAAATTGGTCTTTGAAGAGGAAATTGAAGCAAGGAAGATTTTAAAAGATGAGAAAATTTGATGATTCAGAGAAAGCTTTTGGCTTAGGACATGTCTGTGATGATTGTATTTATTACACTGGAGAAAGATATGTTCCAGGGAGTTCTCTTGATTACAAGTGGTGCAGAGCGGATTTTCATGAAGACCAAATCTATTTAGAAGAGCTGGCGTTATGATTGTTCGCGTTAAAATGCGAGCAATAACTATGTCTTCTCTCCTGTTTTTAAGCCACGGTATAAGCGTTTGGATGTTGGGAATGTCCCCAAGTTCTTCTTGATATTTGCTGTTTTGGAATTTTAGATTGGGTCCCAACAGAGAATTCTTTTTCATTTGGGTGGTAATATCTTCCATTGCAACCCATTCAATATTAGGATCTGATTCAGTGACATTTTTGGTTATCAAGTCAACTCTTTCGTTCCACGTAATTCCGGAATGACCTGGGGTCCATACTAAGACGATTTTTTGGTCAAATTTTTTCCGCATATAAATCTTATGTGCAAGCTGAAGAATTATTCTTGGCGATCTGATCGATATGTTTTTAAGACTCTGAAGAACAGAAAGACTATCTGTTAAGACTAGAATGTTATTTTCAGTGCCAACAAGCTCATCTAGAGCCTGACAGATGGCCAGAGCTTCCGCCGTAAAAATTGAATTAATGTGATGGGTTTGGTACAAGAATGACTCTCTGTTTGTTATGCCAGCGATGGAGGTAAAAGACCGCGATTTCGAAGCATCCGTAGCTATAATAAAGGAGTTTTTGAAGTTGGTGTTTAATGTATCTTCAAATAGCGATCTTATTAAGTTACTGGGTAGATTTTTGTTTTGAAAATCAAAAGTATGAAGATGTATGTCGCAGATGTCCATCACCAGGAAACCAAGGTCATGCGGAATTCGAATGATAAGCCCCGGTTTGATGCTAAAATTGGAAAGCATTTCTTCAAGCGAGTAAGAGTCTGCTTCCGTTAGATGAATTAACCGATTCTCTTGAGAAAGCGATAGGGTGGAGTGGCATCCATAAGCTAAATGCTTCAAGAAAAATTGATGAGAAAGTCTTTTGATTTTATCCGAAAGAATTTCTTGACCCGATATCTTTAACAAAACTATGTTTGGTGTCCAGATTGGCAATCCCAGTGCAACTCTAAGAGACATTGTTTGAATTGTGTCTAAAATTTTGAAATGTGATTGGGCCAGTTTGTTGAAAACAGGACAGAAGTAGAAAAATAAACTGCTGATACTGTTGTCGGCAATTTCAACTAGTTGTTTTGTTCTTGGACCATGATTTTTGAAAGCAATTGACTTCAATGCGTTGATTTTTCGATGCGCCTTTGTTCTGAGATTTCGGATATTTATATTGTTTTGCTTTGTTTTGGAGAAAAAGAAACCCAAGTATTTTAGATGTGGTTTCCATGGGAGGTTAAAACCGGCATATGAGATATCAGGAAGTGTAGACATTTTTTTTCTTGAGATATCAGCGATTGCACATTTTTCTGGGGATATAGAAAGTTTCCAATAATCACACCACTTTTTCACATTATCCATCGTATTTTGTAGTTTCCTAATGATGTTGTCGAGCGAAGTATTTGAGCAGTAGATAAAAATATCATCAGCGAAAATCGAGCATTTAACACCTTCGTCTAAAGTTTCATGAAAATCAAACATAAAAATAGCAAAAAGAATCGGAGATAACACACTACCCTGTGCTAGCCCTTTCTGAATGGGTTTCGAGCCTGAGAGTTGATTTCTCCAACGAATTTGAATTTTTCGATCCTGCAGGAAGTGATGAATGAATTTTGCAATGTCACCGGAAATACCAATTTGAAGACACTTTAAAATAAGATCATCGATATAAACCGAATCGTATGCACTCTTAATATCTAAATTAATTCCAACAAAAAAGTTTCTTTTTGAATGGGATTCCATAATATCACGGTGTATATTATAGATTGCCAATTGATTGTCTCGAAGTGGTAAGAATCCAAAAATATCTGGGGGTATTTTTTAAAGACTAGAAGAAAGTGTGTTAAACGATATGTTAAAATTCTTTCAAATATTTTTGCACAGACTGAGGTTAGAGCGATTGGTCTGTATGATTCTAATCTTGATTTGTCCTTTCCAGGTTTGGGGATTGGAACAATAAGCGAGAGCCTCCAATCTTGGGGGATTTTAGCTGTGGAAAAAATATCTTGAAAGTATTCTGTGAGTTTACCAACTTGAGTCTTAGTTAGATTTTTGAACCATTTTGCAGGAATACCATCCGCACCGGGAGAACTGTTTTTTGTTTTGCTGATTGCTCTCTCGACTTCTTGAATACAGATTGGGTTATTTAGAAAAGAGTGGGATTCTTCGTTTAGATCTAATGGAATAGGTTCATGGTACGTGCTATTTGAAAAATAGTTAAGAAACAGTTTACCCTGCTGGACAGGATTCGAAATGTATCGGTTATTTTGGAAAATTATATTGGAGATATTGATCTCCTGTTGTGAGTGGCTACTGATTTTTCGAATCATGGTATAAAACATACGAAGGTTGCGAGAGATACTACAAATGGAATCCCAATAATTGCGACTAGCGCTTTTCATACTCCTTCGGAGTTTAGATGTATATTTTTTGTATTTTATCCAATCTGAAACTGAAAATTGTCTTTGAGCTTTCGTTTTGAATTTTTTTTTTAAGATATGAAAATTGTGACACGCGATGTTCCACCAAGGAGGATAAGAATTATTCTTTAAAGTGGTGTATTTGGTGTTAGTTTTGATTTCCTCAGAAACCCTAGACATAATTTTAGACATGGTATTGTCTTGAGAAAAAAGGATTTGACCAGTATTTTTCATAATCCTTTTCCAGTTAATAGATTTTATGGTGCGGGCACTCTGTTTTAGATTTGTCCATGTTGTTACAATTGGATTGTGATCACTTTCGAATGTCGAATCTATAACTTGACACGAAATTTGAGGATATATTGAGCTTGAACACATTGTTAGATCTAGGATGGAAGTATTTCTCGTATACGCTGTATATGTGGGGGAATCCGTGTTAAGGAGAACAAAATTTGAATTATGAAGCCAATCAACGAACGTATTGCTTAAAGCATTGGAAAAGTTTGAACCCCACATGGGGTGATGCAGATTAAAATCCCCAAATATAAGTGCTGGTGGCTCCAAAGAGTCAAAAAACGATTTGGCGGGACCAATGTCAAACCCCTGTGGTGCATATATGTTGACAATGACAAATTTGATGTTTCTAAAGACTACTTCAACAACAAGTATTTCGACATTATTATTAACAAAAGTAGGGGAGGGAATAATCCTACCAGAGGCGCTGTTTGGAATACCTGTTAACAAACCTCCACCTGGACGATTTGAACGACGAAAGGAAAAAAATTGCATACCCTTGTGGTATATAAAATCATCTTCTTTGAAAAAAGTTTCCTGAAAAATCCAGAAAGATGCTGTAGAGAAAGGGGGAATTTTTAACCAAATCCTTTTATTTTTTAAACCTCTACAGTTCCACTGAAGAAAACTCATAAGTTAAAGAAAACGAGAAAAAAAAGGGGGAAGAAATCAGTCCCCAAAATTAAACAAAAAGGACAAACACACCAAGACAACTTGCAAGGAAAGAATCAAAGCCAACAAACAAACAAAAAACAACGACAACAAAGGCAAAACAAAATCATGACCCTCCTGGATCAGCTTGCCTCGAAGAGTTTTTAGTACCTTTATTTTGAGCAGCAGGTCTCTTTCTGTTAGGCGAGAATGTAACAGTGTCCTTCTGCGAGATTAGGTTAAATATGTGCTGGAGAAGAGCTTCAAAAGATGTTTCGAGCATTTTAACTAGGGCAACCGTCTGCTGTTCCATTTTCTCCAGCATTGTTTGTACCATCTGCTCCATTTTTTGCATAAGCGATGTTTCCAAGTTGGAGTTGAACATATTTGATTTGACCACTGTTGTGTATTCTTCATTAGTCGATCTGCTGAGAGTGCGTCGTGCTTCTCCTGATGTCATATGGTTTCGGGATTTATGTTCCAAAACTTTTTGCTCCTTAATATAATGTGGACACGATTGAGATTGAGCTGGATGAGGACCTTCACAGTTGATGCACTTGGCAGGAGTTTGGCAAGGACCAACGTGTGATATTCCACATTGAGGACATATTTGCGCTTTCTGACATGTACGAGTAGAATGAAAAAAAGAAAAACATTTTAAGCATTGCCTCGGACGATCAATAAATGGTTTTACTTTCTGCCGTATGAACCATAAGCGGACATATTCTGGAAGCTCTGTTCCTAATATTGTCACAAGGACTGGTGATATGTCATTAGAAGAATTGGCTTTAATAAAACGCTGCATATGCGTGATTTTTAAATCATTATTTTCATTAAGTTCATTTGCTAACTCTTCAAGCGATGTAGATGTTGGGATGTCCGAAATCAAGAATCGCGATGTGAAATTCTCCCAAATAATATCCGTAGTAATTGGAGTGTTTAAGATTTTGTTTAGCGAAAGCAATTTAGATGCACAAGTAGTATCCGTCGTGGTAAACATGATTTTACCTTGACGTGTATAACGCATGTTTGTTATACTATTATGTTCAGGGATTTTCGATTTAATGTATGCATGTAGTTCAGGTGGATTAAATTTTGGCATACGATCTTTTTCCGTTTTATTTGATACGGTAATATTTATTTCTTTGTACTTATAATGACTAAGTGAATATATAAGTTCCTCCTTTGTTTTTTCGCTGAAATAGAGTCTGTCCGGTACCATGGGAGCCATTGGATTTCGGAATTCTGAATGCGAGTCTTCTTCTAGCATGTCATGAACACGAAATGAAGAGTGCGACAGTTTCAAAGTGCAAAACTCACAAATTGAGCAACAAGGAAGAAGAAAAAATTCTCAACCTTACCTGTAAAACTTGAAAAAAGACTTGAAGAACGAACAAGAAAAGCAAGAAACAAACCAGCCAGAAAAAATGAAATGGTGACCTATACGCAGCCAGGCAGCAGTTTTCGGAGGGAGCTCCTACACTACGACCTAACCTCACCGACCCACATTCCACTTCCTGGTTTTCTATATTTTTTCCAATACACAGATTGTAGCGATTGGAGGTCGCGGTACGAACTACGAACCTGCGACGTTTAGGCCTGTAGCCGAGTAGCATAGCCACTATACCAAAAAGGCGTCTTCGGTATCGTAAATGTTATCTGGCTTATAAAGGTGGCACTGCACAGATAATAAAAAAATGCTTTGAAAATATGAAAAATTATGCACATGTCTGTTTTACAGATACTAAAGATTTGGTGTACTTAATGAAAATTAAATTAAAATATTTTAAATAGTGAAAGAGTTCTCTAGAAAACTCAAATACCTTGATGGTGATCATCGTTTTATCTCTCCAAACTTGAATCAGCTGCACTAATGTCATAAGCTTTTTGAATGTTGGTAAAATTCTCAAAGATTTCACATAGAATATTTATGTTCAATTTTCTTGCTTAATAGCTGATATTAGACAAAGCATAGAATATTTATGTACAATTTTCTTGCTTAATAGCTGATATTAGACAAAGCTTAGTATATTTATATAAAAGTTTCTTCCTTAATAGTTGATATCAGACAAAGCAGTCATCAAACGAGATGAATGAGTGCAGTATGCAAAAATGGCTAAAGGCTGGTCATCATGTAGGCTTGATCAGAAAAAAGAAAATATCTTAAAATTTTTCATTCCTCTTATAGGAAAGAAACTTGTCTTTGGTTATAATATAATATAAAAATCTTTTTTTTTTTGCTGAAAAACACATTATAGGAAGTTAAAGCAAAAAGGAATAATTTAGTGATCTTTATAAAGATGACAGAAAATAACTACAAAGAAGATTAAAAAAAGGATCAATAAATGTCTTTATCGTAAAATATTTTGGGAACAATTAAAATAATTTTGTATGAGCTCAATTATTGGGTATTTTAAGTTCCCTTTTAAAGCCACAGTATACTTACCTTATTAGCACAAGAGATATTATGATATCTATAATGTTGTTCGATATAAGGAAAGCTGTTTAACATTGCGACAATATTAATAAATATTTCGAACAGCGGTTTCAGATTTAAGTCTACCTTAATTCAGATCAGATTGTGTAAATTGGACCTTCTTTATATCTGTTATAATGGAAGTTTTTGAAAAATCATTTTTAATAATGTAAAATATTATTCTGAAGAATTTGTGATCGAGGCTGATCAAAAACAGAACTGACTTTAAGCGAAACTTTTTATGTCATCTAATTCGAAAGTAATTTGATACTCATTTAAATCCACAATGCATTTTTAAATCGGCATGTCTTTCTTAAGTATAATTAAACTCAATTTGACTGAATCTAACTCTTCATATCTCTTTCTCTCTTTCTCTCTCTCTCTCTCTCTCTCTGTATGTATATACACTGAAGTGACAAAAGTCTTGGGATGACTGTTAATATCGTGTCGGTACTACTTTTGCCCGTCGAAGTGCAACAACTCGACGTGTCATGGAGTCCACAAGTCGTTGGAAGTCCTCTGCAGGAATATTGAGCCATGCTGTCTGTATAGACGTCCATAATTGTGAAAGTGTGGATGGTGCAGGAGTTTGGGCACGAACGGACCTTTCGATGATGTCCCATAAGTGCTCGATGGGATTCATATCGGGCGATCTAGGTGGCCAGATCATGCGCTGGAATTGTTCGGAATGTTCTTCAAACCAATCGCGAACAGTTCTGGCCCGGTGACATGGCTCACTGTCATCCATAAAAATCTCATCGTTGTGTGGGTACGTGAAGTCCATGAATGGCTGCAAGTTATCTGCAAGCAGCTGAACATAACCATTTCCAGTCAATGATCGGTTCAGTTGCACCAGAGGACCGAGTCCATGCCATGTAAAAACAGCCCACACCATTATGCAGCCACCACCAGCTTGAACAGTGCTTTGCTGACAGTTTGGGTCCATGGCTTCGTGGGGTCTGCGCCACACTCGAACTCTACCATCAGCTCGTAACAATTGAAATCGTGACTCATCTGACCACGTCACGGTTTTCCACTCGTCTAGGGACCAGTCGATATGCTCACGAGCCCAGGAGAGTCACTGCAGGCGATGTCGTGCTTTCAGTAAAGGCACTCGAGTCGGTCTTCTGCTGTCATGGCCCAAGGAAGACAAATTTCGCCGCACAGTCCTATCGGACACGTCCCTCGTACGTAAATTTTATATTTTTATGGACTTCATTACTCAGGACAGATATGTAAACATTTTTGCTAAGGTTAGACATGAAAATATTTTCATTTCAAGTAATCAATACATTTGCTATTTATAACAAAACCGATTACAGACTTTCTTACTAGTGTTTTCACAGTGGTTTAATTAGTTATAAGATAAAAAAAAGACTTAAATTTATGGATGACTTTTTACTATTTTTTAATAACCAAATTACGTTACTATTATGTAAATGAGTACCCAGTATACGTATATCAACAATCACATTGAATACGATATTTTTAAAATCAAATGATTAGGTTATGTTTTATCTCTTAATTTGGATATCCATCTTAAAGGTATCCGGGTATCCGTCTTAATATAGGATAGTTTCTAAACCATAAGAGATAGGCAGCTGTTTGGGAAAATAATTTAGATGGAAAAAAATTATTGTTTGAGTGACAATAGTATTGTTGAAAAAATTATTGAATCAGAAATTTTATATAGCCTCCGAATTATAACAATTTTTATAGTTAAATTCTGTGTACATGGAGATATATTTCTTATTTCCTTTACTTTACTTTAAAGGTTTTTTTAAAGGATACTTAGTATCCTGAAAAATTCAAAAAAAAAATCGATGAAAATATTAATTTTCTTTTCAATTTTGAATGCAAAAGGAATCTTGAACCTTTGACTTACTAATTTGAAAATTTTAAAACGAGCGGACAAGTATTTATTAAGATACGGAATGAAACTATTTTGTTTAATGTGATATCAGATGCTACGCCTAATTCCATTGTTAACTTTAAACACATTTCATAAGCATGCAGTCAAGTTGCTTGATTTTTTCCATGAAAAAAAAGTAGGACAGGTGTTTGATACTGTAATGGTTAAATCTTTATTTACAATTTTGCTGCTTTCGATTTTCTTTTTAATTGAATTTCTCACTGGTTATCATAATAATCTTCAAAATGACTAATTTCATTTGAATTTCAATCAAATGGTCTAGAATTTTAGCATGTATTAATAAAGATTTAATAAACAGAACTTTAGACCATTTAATATACATTTTTGCCAAAAAAATTATTGAATAAAAAAAATTGAAGCATTTCTTCTTTTTTTTTCTAAAAAAGTTCTATATATGATAACGGTTATTAATAAATATGATAACAATATATATTAATAAAATTGATACCATAGGACTTATAAATGCCGCATAATTCTTTAAGAAAAAATCAACTTGATAAGAGTTGTATCAGTTACAGTTTTAATGTATTGACATTTTTAAAGCTGAATATCTCAGTTTGCTTTTCCCCAAAAATTCTGTCTGCTCCAAAATGTTAAAAGTCAATTATATTATATTATAATTGCATGAAATGTTTTCTACGCACTCTTAAAGGCATGTTTAATAGAATTAGGGTTGACTTGTAAAAATATTGATTAAAATGTTTTCTAAAAATGTTCAAAGTGAAAAATTTGATATTTCCCAAAATTGTGAGTAGCTTTTTTTCCTCAGAAAATAATATAGAAAATACGAGCCATAATTCTGTTATACACATTGTGAGGTGTCTTAAAAGAATTTGGAGACAAAATATTGAAAATTGTACAAGACGAAATATTTTTATAAAAGACAACATTTTTGAAAAGTTTAAGATATTTAAGTTTGGAACTTTTGATTCTGAAAAATATTAAAAAAAATTAAGTTTTTGCGCTATTGACATCTATCTATCACAAAATTTGAAAAATTTGGTGGAAATTGAAGAAAAAAAATTATTTTGGTTACCGAGTTCTCTTTAAGGAAGTGAAAATGAAATAAGCGTCATTGAAAACGAATTAAGAAATCATTATATTTTCATAATTGTCATTGTATGCAGTTATTGGAATACTGAATAACATTATAATTAAAAACATAATCAGAAACAAATTAAGGCATAAGTGCATTTGCACCTTAGTTAATAAAAAACTGTATTGTGAAAAGCTCAGACAGTAATTACTCTCACGAAACTTTTTTTTGTTCATATAATGCACATACGTTCAGATAACAATAATATAACAGAAAAAAATATGTTGTAAAGACTTTGTCTGCACAGAATTATATCTCACTGTCACTTGTCAATGCCATCCAAAGGTAAAAAAGAAAGAGATTATCAGGAATAGTAGCGAAATATTGAAGTGATCAAATGATGAAGGAAATGGAAACAAAATAGAAATGTAAAAGTGAGAATTCTGATACATCTATAAGCTATATATTCTGCAACGAGATTCTAATATTGTGTCTAATAATGCCATTTTTTCCCACTACATAACAAATAACTGTTTTTTTATCCTTAAAAAATGATAATAATAAAAAACAGTGAAAATCTTTTCTCTCCAATAAACCTAATATTAGGTTAATTTTTGTCATTAAATTGTAGCTGCTTTTAAGAAACATTAATAAGCTAAAATTAATTGTTTCTAAAAATGTAAATTAAATATTTTGAATTAATGTGAGTTTATATTCGATCAGTTATAAGACGGACAGTAAGACAACGCATGCGCAGAAAAGGAACTGATTTATGTTTGCCACAATTTCATAAGATAGTTTCAGGCATTCCATGCTTGTTTTCAAATATCTTGTCTAACGTCTTTGACTTTTTCTTTTTCACTGCTTAACCTATTAAAATGATGGATATTTACACAACGAAACATGGCAAATTAAAAGAAAAAGGTTAACACTCTTAAATTTGTAAAACTATGGGGGGAAATGGCAGATAAAGGGGGAGACCTCTCTAATCAGGGAGTTAATTTATAATAAGTGATCCATTTTTTCCACACCAAAAACAGCAAACAAACAAAAACAAACGAAATCTATGAAGGCATTCATTGTTAGGGGAAAAAATACATCCCAGCGGCATGTTGTTGCCCCTTAGTACAAGTATTTGTCTTGGGCGGAATAATAATTTTCAGTCTTTCTACGCATGCGCAACCTACTGTCCGTTGTATAACTGGCCGAGTTTAAACTCATATTAACTATGTCTTACGGGGTTCTGCAACAAATTAATTTTAAACATTTTCATAGACATCTAATTTATGCCACTTTGGAAGCCTGATTTTCCTTGATTCTTAACTTGAGCCTTAATTGCAAGTATAACATAATTTCAAAATTTTTTTATTAAAATAAGCCTTTTATTGAAGTTTGTTAGATATAGAAAAACAAGTCGAATCTTTTTATCTTGATCGTCTGAAAATAAAATCTCAATCGTTTCAATTTCGAAGTAACAACTTTAATAATCAAACACAACCACGCTTCCAAAATTCAAAGTATAAGAACACAGAACATGCATTCTTCTTTCGGAAATCTCACGACGGTAGGTAGAGAGCCAAAGGAGCGCCAAACGTGGCGGTTTATCACCATTTCAATTCAATTTTTTTCACATCAACTATGGAAAAGGAACCAGCATGGAATATTAAAAAGACCTATGCTTCATTTTAATAATTAAATTTAACGTTAAAATATGCATAAAATATTTATTAAAAATAGAAAAAAATTATAGGAATATTATTAAAAAGATAATGCTTTGAATTTCGTTAATGAATTCACTTGTGAAATGTTTTGTGCTGCAAAATTTTGGGTGCTTTAGCAGAAAAACATCAAACATTCTTTTAACTTTTAACTAGCAAAAATTCTAATCGAAATTTCAAAAGAGAGAGAGAGAGAGAGAGAGAGAGAGAGAGAGAGAGAGAGAGAGAGAGAGAGAGAGAGAAAGAAATCTTTATTATAAGAAAGATACGCAGACATATTAAGAAATTATATGATTTTTTAAAATTTATATAAAAGCTTCTAAAGATCGATCAAACGTCCTTCAAAATATTTTTTATTGAACAATATGCTAATTAACGTCATCTTAGAGTGGATTAATCACTCGCTCACCGGATACTATTATTGAATATCTCTTAAATTTGTGAATCTCTTTAGTGACAAGAAACTATTGACATATAATTAAGATAATGATATAAGAATAGATGCACTTCCTTAAAGAGAGGAAATTAATGAAAACGAATTAAGGTATCTTTAAGTTGTCTTATAACGATGCTTACTTAATGCGTATTTCTTAGCAAAATTAGAAATTTTCCACAAAAACAAAAAAGCAAGATTTTTTTTCATTATCGAGATTATTTGTGCAACACATGATTTTGACATTTTTCATATTAAGAATAAATTAAAAACAGGAATAATGTAACCCGTATTTTACTCTACCTAAGCTAAGCATCATTTTGCGTTGGAAAGCATTTAAATAGCATTATACTCCTTTTAAAAACATAATGGAAGGGATAAAAAGAATTCTAGATGCTTCAACTTTAATAAAATAACTAATTAAATGGATGTCTTTTAATTTAATAGTCAGTTTAGAGAAAATTATGGGTTGATCCATTTTTGTTCTCAATGACAAATATTATTTTACCTCATTGTTTTTTGATTAAAGATGACTTGTTCATTACTCTATACGATTACGTTAGTTCATTAGTGCGCTAAAAGTAGATAATGCTAATACATATATAGCATTAGATACATACAAAAGAAGCTAATGCTACACATACATGCTTACAAAAAATTTCACCAGGGAATACATACAATCTTCCATTCTAATATAACATGCTTGATGGGAAGCAATCGTGAACGATAGAAAGATTGTTATAATAGTAAAATATCATTGTTTTTATGAACCCGGTAACTTCTAAAAATACACCATGTTTAATATTTTAATTTTTTTGTAAGAATATTCAGTTAATGCACTTAAGACTACAAAATTATTTCTGAAATATATGTTTAACAAACTTTCAATGTAATAGAATTTAACCTAATTTTTAAACAAAATCTCATTTTCTGATAAATAAATGCCAAACGAGTCTAATCTACCGGATTTGAATATTTCTGAGACTACTACAGACGTTTGTTGATATTTCTGTTATAATAGGTTTTTATCATTCTGAATATGCATTTAGTACAAAGCATATCTGGAAAGTTTTTTGTGATATTCGTGCACCTAGTTTCTGTTTGATCCGGCAAACGCTAAGAACTGCGCTTCTGAGGCATATGCCGGAGAACAAACCCTCATTCCTTCCTTCTGGGAAGTTAAGTAGAATTTTAGAATTTAAAAATAAACACTATTTCAACAAAATATTTTTATACTTAAAACAACTGGATTTCCAACTTATTTTCTGCATCATGCACCATTTACCGAAGCTAGGAATTAAGTTTTCCTACCAAAAATTAGGAAAGAGTTTCTTCTTCTTTTTTTAAATTTACTTTCTGAAATAAAATACACAAAGAAAAAAAAACTGAAAACGATTTTTTTGTTCCAAATAGTAACCGAGAATATGATGAATCGTTTGTATCATTCTGGATCCTAAATTTACAGCAATCTATTAAACGATAGCAATAAATGTTATCAGAAATGCAAATCATTATTTCAGCATGAGAAGTAGGATGATAATTCTTTGTTGAAAGAGTTGTTACGCCATAGTAGCTTTTGAAAAATTTAATAAACATGAAAACCAAGCAAACTAGCATGTTAGTTCCAAATTCGATTTTCAGGTGCATCCCCCCCATACACAATACTGCTTCTTCCTGTGATAAACTTCGTCTGATGATTAAGAGAATTGAGTAATAATCTGGATCTTTTCCTCTTAACCTTTTGAGTTCAAAACTAGATTCAGATCTACAATTTTAAAGTAAATAGTTTTTTGTATTTTTGAGTCATCGCTTTCACAGGAGATAAACAGTCAGAGAACATATAAGTAGATGTAATTGAAAATTTGGTGCAGATATGCAATTATAAATAACAAAAGCCTTATGCTGAACTTTATCCGTTTAATTCTTCGTATTTCTTAATTATTGTGTTCATATCTTTGCTGGAGTAAGGTCAGGAAATTTTTGTTCGTCAAATTTAATCTAAAATATGATATAAATTCACAACTTTGATTTAAAGACCTCTTTCTATATTCCCAATGAATTCCTATTTTGAATGTAGTTAAATTGGATATTTAAAGACGTTTGAAAGCCGGTGACATATCAAAGCTTCGAAGTCGACAATTAGAATATTTTCTTTTTGTGTAATGAATAGATTAAAGAGAAAATGTAATTTAAAGAATGCTTTTTCATGTAATAATGAATATATTGCAAATATTTTAAGCACCATTTGATATTTGCTCTCTGAACACTTCTTATTATTACAATCCAATCTAAGATTAATAACATTAAACTTTCCATGCAAAAATTCTTTATTGTCTGTTTTTAAAATCCATGCTGAAATTTCGTTTTGGTCACTTTTTTTTATTCTACTAACCATGTTATGGTCTTAAATATAATTTAATAACTGAATGTAAGTCGATTTTACAAACATATTCCATAATAAGAGTTTTAAAAAAATAATTTTCTTTGTCAATCATTTATCAATTCTTATACATACTGCATTTGCATAAAAACCAAAATATTTTTCGATCTTTTGTTCGTGCCAGTCTTTGGTGGTGCAAATAGATAGCTAAACTTTTGCAAGGAATTAAACATTTTTCTTCCGTTTCAGTTATTATTAGAAACGAAATAACAAATCGACCTATTCAGATACTTCACATATTATTATTTTTATAAACGAAGAAAAGATTTTAAAAAAATGACTTCTGCCTAGCAAAAAATCAAAATTGTATTAAATTCTGTAGAATATCATTAGGGTTTTAATTCCATCTTCATGCAAATATTTTTTAAAAAATAAAAATTATAAAACATTGAGATGGCAAAACATTTCATGGCGGATCATCTTCAAAATAGTTTAATTCAATATTTCGCACACCAATTCATTTAATTCTCAATTCATTTAATTCAAACAAATCTTGTTTAAGTTTCGTGCAAAAAATAAATTAAATTTTATATTAGTTTAAATAAAAGTCTGAACAAATAATAATATGTTTTTGTCGGTTTTTAATTTCTCAGTTTTACCAAGAAAGTTAATTTGTTAGCTGTAAAACAAAGCACAATGAACTACAAGAGAATTCAAAAACATAAAAAACCCCGGCTGAATTTTAAATTCAAATGGCATTTAATTTTAAGAGTACAAGAGGGATTTGAAGAGTATGCGCATTTATAATTCAAATAAAAGTACTTCAAAATAATAATAATAATAATAAAACAACATGACACAGAGGATTCCAAAAACACTGTATTTTGTCTAAATGATAACCTACTCCTATAAATGACATGGAACCGCAGTGGCATGGTGGTAAGTCACGGCTCGTGAGCCATAGGAATTCCCGTTCTAGACCCGATTCCATCGAAGAATCGTCGTATAAGGGAGTCAATTGTATACGTTAAATCTGTCATGGCTAAACGTCCTACCGTTGATGTGGTGTGGTGAGCTGGATGTTAATTCAAATGTCGTCCTCGTCACATGACCGCAGTTCAGAATAACGATTTCCGTTCCAAAATAGTCCTAGTGTTACTTTACAATGGGACGTTAACTAAACTAAATGATAAATGGCATTAAAAACTGAAGTGTTAAGAATGTTGCATTTTATCTGATTGTTGATAATTGTCAATAATCCGATATTGTGTAAGAATTTCCTTCATTTCTTAGTCATTTTAAATGACGAAGTTTTAAACTCACGTAGTATTCAAATTATTAATGATTTCAAAGACAAATAGCACAGTATTAATATTTATGAGAAAATATTTTGTGCAATTTTACGGAATGAAACAGCACAAGTAATGAAAGAAAGCAAATTAAAGCGCTTATTAATTGCGAATTCCACTTCAAGATATCTTTCTAGATTCTTCTCTTTTTTTGGAATACGCCATCAAGAGCTGATTAATGGAGAAACAGAGCGATGAATAAGCATTTCATGTTTTAGAACGAAGTTGAGAGAATTGTGTAGAATAAGTAAATTAATTCGATGAAAAATATTTACTATTTAAATTTCTTAATTGTTTTCCTTTGATACTTTTGAATGAAACAGCATAAATAGCATATAAACAAATTAAAACAGATTTTCTTTGTTGATAACAAAGAAAGATCTCTAAATCTTTAAATTCGCATTGAAATAACAACGTGATATTTTAATGAAAAAGGAAACAATTTTATATTTCTCGAATAGTATGAAGCAAAGTAATAAAATTTACAAACAATAAAAAAAAAGGCACTCCCGATTTATAATTTTTTGTCTGTTTTCTCTTTATACTAGTGAGTAAGGTACAATTTCAGTAGAATTTTGTGCGTTTTTTTCCCCAGAAAATATAGAAATAGAAATATAAAATGATCGAAGAGAAAATATAATTTCAAATTCTTTAAAAACAAGTAATATAAAAAAAATTTCAAAATCAATTCCTACTTAGGTTAACAAAGAAAAGTTTTATTTTATTTCATCTTTATTAAATAATTACAATAAATATAAATATGACACAATAATAAGTGGCAAAATAGAAAGACAATTTCCATTCGTGTTGCTCGAACTCGCACCCCAAAGGATAAGAGTCCAACGCCATACGAACCAGACTATCCTGGCCTAACAACCACAATTACTATAAATAATTGATCAAAAAATTATACTAGCATTGAATTTTCAACGCCAATGGAGGATTTAAAGCCAATTGTGACAATGCAAAATGCGTGATTTTTCTACGTAAGTTGGGCTGCGCAATAGAGATTAGAAATTTCTGCTTTTCTATATTCTGCATTATTTTAATTCCTAAATACTTTAAAATGAATCGGAAAAATCGATTAATTAACAATGTTTGATTTTAAATTCATCAAGCATTAGGAAAAAACAAAAAACAGAATCGTTTAAAATAATCGGTCGAAAACATATCAAGCCTAACCTCATTGGCGTTGGGGAAAAACCATTTGAATTCGTTACTTATTTGACGGAGGGGAAATGATTTTTATCAAGATAGTTTTTTACTAATTAATAAAAAATTAATGATTAATCATTGAAAAAACTGTATTAACATCAAAATTGACTTATCATCCACTTAAAGTTTCAAAAAATTTACTTGAACTTGATCGGATGAATAAACAGTATTTTATTAACAATAGAAAATCTGAACAAGACATATATTGTTGAATGGACTTTAGTTGAGGACAGCACAAACATTTTTATTTACAGGGTGGCTTGATAAAGGAAAGCTTCAGATAAAAACAACCCAACAGTCAACAGTCACTAAATGCGTAAATACAAGCCTTACGCACAATAAACACAGACTGCAAAACTGATATTGTATAGCACAGTAAACGTAAGCACAGTCAATAATAACAAGCGAGAAAAGTAATCCGCTCGTCCAACGAATCGCTACTCTTCCGAGAGGAACTGCCAGTTGCAGCAACTCGTCCCTTATATAGCCGAGCGAACGAGCACGCGTACAGAAAACCCCACGAGCAATCCAGCGGCTACCAGACTATTCCTTTCGCCAGACCAACCCGGCTGGTGCCAAGCTCTTCGTCAACCGTCGCCAATAGCTCTCCCCTTCCGCGATATTTTGCGACGTTCACCCACTTGTAACAATATATATAGGGAGAGTGTGAGCTAATGGTAGAAATTTAATAACGACTATTATAATATTTAATTAAACTTTTTAACTTTGGATTAGTTCTAAACATACAGATTTTATTTTACTTCAAGCAAATGCAAATTTAAAGATGGGCTTAAAGAAAGATAATTTAAACATTGGTTCTTATGCCAAAAAATGTAGATTAAGTCTTGATTAAAGATATTAAATTTGTGCTAATTTTTTTAAAGGTTTGAAATATTTATCGAGAAAAAAGCGTTTAAGAAAATACTAATGTAGGAGTTAAAAAATACTACTAAGAAGCCAATGTAAATACTTCTGATTAAAAGTATAAGGATGTATTTTCTTAACATTAGCTGTACAAGATATATCCTCGAATTGCTACCAAATAACTAATGTTTAAGCCATTAGAGATAAGTATATATATCAGATTAGATAAAAATGTAGATGAATTACTAGAATGAATGGATTACTCTAAATGAAGCAAAGAATTGTATTTTATGTTGTTTGAGAAAAGAAGTGTATTGCTAAAAATGTTATGCAGCTTAAATTTTTGTACAGTCCTTGGTATTGTTAGTTAAGCTTGGTAAAACATTTTTGATTCCTTAACATTTAAAGAAAAAAGAATTTATCTCTTTTGAGAGAAAACTGACCACTTTATGAAGCAAAGTTTCTTTTCCAAGCTTTTAATTTCAATAATTGAAACTAACTAGCTATTGTCTCGAAAACGGACAGATCTTCAGTTTGGTGGTGAATGACATTGTCTAAAATAATAATATGCAAAAAAATCTACTTGGTCAGATTTAATCAAAGAAATATGAAACGCAATTAAAAAAATCATTGTTGGGGTTGTTTATGGCACTTTTTAAGTCCACTAACTGTCAGCGATTTAAACCGATTGAGAGTCTCTCGTTTTTGAGTAGTGCCATCTAGGACCAAGAGTTAGACTTAGCTAAAAGCATGTCAAAACCCTTTTTATTGGTCGAACTTTATTCATGTATTTTCTTTCATTCATCAACAGATCGTAATTTAGGTCTGAAACAGAGAACGATCACCTTTGACACAGTACCACCAGTGGTATTACTCTCGATACTTTGTGACCACGGCAGATATAACGAGCGCCAGCCACCACACACTCGGAAAAATTCATTGTTTCAGCTGTTATTAAAACTTTATATTTTGCTGAATAACATTATCACACAGATAAATTACATTTCATAATTCAACTGAATTCAATTCATAAATACATAATTCCAGTATATTTCATAATAAAATTTGATATAGTATGATTTTTACTTTTTGTATGTTGTTACGAATTCACCCTAATAAAAATATCTATCAAACTATTTGTTTAAAATGAATTGTAATTTACTGCAAGGAGATATAATAATAAAGGAAGATGCAATTCTCTATTCTTTTGCATATCTTTAGGATTTCAAAACAAGATCCCATTTAAATCCATACCGCAATCCTTATAATCCAACATAATTATTACTGGAATAATAGGGCATTCGGTACAGCAAGAAATATGTCTTTCATGTTCTGCTTTAAGCATTGAAAAATTTGTTGCTTAAGAAAATGAGCAAAGATGAGACGTATTTTTGGAAAGAAAAAATAAGAGAATTTGGAAAATGAGAACAAATAAAATAAAAAGTAAATAAAATGATAGTAATAGTAAACATAAAATAATAGTAACCATTAAAAATAATAGTAAAATAATAAACATAAAATAATAATAAAACAAATAAAATAATAGTAAACATTTACATTTACATCACGGTATTCTTTTTTCGTATTTTATTTAAAAAATAAATACACAGCTGCTGGCAGTTTTCTCATTACCATACTAATATAAATATGTTATTACATTTTCATACATTTTTTATTTATCATGTACAATGTTTATTATTTTTATAAAAGAAAGTACTGATGAAATTATCCTTTTAAGTTAACGATTTAAGGAATGTTTTTACCCCCCCCCCCCTTTTTTTAAAAATTTTGGAATGTTTTTACCCCCCCCCCCCAAAAAAAAAGGAATTTTCTCACAAATAGAACATTTATTTATCCATTACGTGATTTGAAACTAGGCCAACTATAATAAGTAGGACAAAGTAAGCTCCTCTTTTTTAAAAAAGAAAATGAACAGCAGATTAAAAATTTAAAAAGCGCGATTTCTTGAGACTTATGTGTGTCTTTCCCTCTATGCTCCGAAGCTCGAATACCGAACACCCGCGATGCTGAGTCACGTGACACACCCTCTTTTATCGAACGGCTACTTTTACCTCTCCTGACGCATCGGAAATTTGCAACAAACATTCGAAGGAATTCGGTGTGCGAACAACCCTCTCGATCAGCTCTTTCTTGTCTTTTCCCTCCTGCTTCTTTCACTTCTCAACTTTTGAACTTTGGATTTCGAAAAATCTTAAAATTGCCTACTCGCCATTTCCGAATCGGTAATCAAACGATTTTTGCAAACGCGGAATCGTAGACGATATATATAACAGGTTCGTCATGATTCCGCATGGTGCGTTCGATTGTAATGAAGACGTGATCGGTCGATGTTTCTATAACTCTTCCATACCAGACTGGAGTGCGCTGCTTTTTGAATCTCATTAGAATGTAAATATGACTTTCCGGCTTCGATAGTGCCGTTAATTGAGGATAGAATAATCATTCGAATGAAAATTATATAGTAATGAAACGTGAAATTATCCCTACCATATGTCACCCTTCTCATTGGCTTATGCTAAGAGCGCATTGATTAATAATATATTTATATCCTTTTGATAGCGAAAGACTAGTTAATTATATGATCAATATTTTGATCTAGTTATCCTAATTAGTCATTTTTTTAAAGAAATAATCATTTTTCATATTTTAAAGTTTTTTTTTTTTTTTTTAGATTTGAAACTGTCTATTTGAAAACTTAGGAGCTTTGCATATATTTAGAAGCATTTAATTTCAATCTAACATACTAAAGAGCTTTGTAAAAAAAAATAGATTCGAATGCTAGTTGAATAAAAAATCTGATCACGTGCGTTTAAAAATCGAGCTTTCATACGGAACCCGCTTTTAATTTTAAGAAATTCTATTCCATTACATTGCTTCCGCCCAGAATATTAAAAAAAAAATGTTTTAAAAATCGTTTGTACCAGAGAAATCTATTTGCGATTTTCGTTGGCGAAATAAGTAAACTTGTGCGGCACTTGGCAAACTGAAAATGCAGCCTTTGGATTGTGAATCAGTATCAGAGGAAGCAGGCAAGACAGGATCGAATATCGACCTTAACAGCACCTTGAAGAGCAACTTCTTTGGTTCAGGTATGCTGCAAACCAAGAAGGAGAGATACCGAGATTTATTCTGGGAACACAAACACACGACCTTGACATTGTGTTTTGTTTTCTGGTCATTTGGGACATGTGTGGCTTTTCTTGGTCCCACTTTATTGGACCTTGGCTGCAAGACGGGTACAGTTTTTCCAACAATGTCATGGGTCTTTTTCAGTCAATCCCTCTTCATACTTCTAGGATCAGCATGTGCAGGTTTCATGTTGAAAAAGTGAGTATTTAAAATTTAAAAAAATGTGTTTTTTATAATTCAGCTACATTTTTTACTAAGAATATAATCTCAATTTTCTTTTTGTGTGTGGCATATTTAGTTACCATATGGTGTATCTTTTTATAAATATAAACAAACGAAAAGTTATTAAATCATCTGAAGTAAACGCATACATTAAATCTGTTTTTGAGAAAAAAAATTTGTGATGTTGAAATTATTTTTGTTATAGTTATTGCATTATTTTGAGCCATTTTCTTATTTCTTTATCAACCATATAAAAATTGTTATATTATCTTGTTATTTATTAAGTTTTCTTTAGTTTAAATGCAAATCGAATACCAATTTAAAATATTTTTTTAAATTTTAATTAATGGTTTACACATGAATTAAAAAAGAGTACTTAGAACAATGACGTGATACTTCCTATTAGTGATGGCTAGAATAATTGCAATAATTGTGTCTTTATTCATAATATTTCGCATTTATTTTGACTGTGATAATTATTGGAAATATATATTTTTAATGAGAAAAGTTTGTTGAATTGGCTATAATCTATTTTAATTATAAATGTATCTAAATAGGGACATCAAAAACTATATAAATTAGTATGTTTATAATAGTTTAACAATCTGACAATGGAAATTTGCAAAATTAAAACTATATATTCGGACAAACTTTAATTTTCTTAAAAGAAATTGTGAAATGCTGCATTTTTATTACGAAAGGCTCATATTAGTCAATATAAAGTTAATATTGACTAATTTAGAACTTAAAATTTGCATAAATAAAGATCTCTAGAAAAAAAATGAGATTTTTTTTCCATTTCACTAGTAATTAAAGTTAACCCTTTGCAGTCCGAAAAATAATTAGATGCGAAATTATTCCCTAATACAAATATTTGTTTATTGCTATGATAAACAAAATATATATAATCTCTTAACCACATCTTTTAACCATTACGTAGGCGTTTTTAACAATTAAATTTGAAAAATAAATAAAACGTCAAAATGATGCACAGTCTTGGAATGTCGAGTCACACTCGACATCAAACCGCAAAGGGTTAAGGCCTGCTCAGCAACTTTTAGTAAGAGTTAGAATCAAAAACAATAATGCACAAAGATTTAATTTTAATATCAAAATATTCATTTCAAGAAAGTTAATAAATATGCTGAAAAATTTATGCATAAATTACTTTTTTTTTGCCTTAAAAAGAAACAAGAAAAATTTATTGTTTGCTGAAAACTAATATTATTTACTGAAAAAATCTTTATCCTATCGAAGTTAATTTAATAAACTTTATAAATAAAAACAATTTTATCTGAAGAAACATTTCGCTTTTTAATTTCTTTACTTTAAAAGATGTATTGACTATCGAATTATTTATTAGATTTTTCAATACTGGGCTATCTATCCAAGAAAGAATTATTTTTATCCCTGATGCCTGTCAAAGCAATGAATTATTCAAGGAAAAATAATTTAAAGAATAATATTAATCAAAATATTTAAAAGCTGCTTTAAATCTGTTTTAAAAACAGCTTTTATAAGTTTATAATTTGATTGTAGTGAGTCTTCAAGACTGCAGTATTTACCATTAGAATATCAAGAAATGTGAAAAATTATCAAACAAGTGTCAGGGTATAAAAAAAATCAAGGTTAAATCCTAGTAGACGGTACCACTTTGGCGCCATTTTGAAAAATGTCGCCAAATTTGAATCAAACCGAACAACTTAACAGGAACCATAGTTTAGGCAACCTGCCAACGAGCGTCCGTGGCAGAAATGACATCACGTCTTCTCGGTATAAAGTCGCCAAATCAAGGGGTACCGTATACTAAGATTATACCAAAATCAAACTTTAAAAAGAGGCTGAGTACAGATTATAAAGCACTTATTTCTGTTAGAAGTAAGATGCATAGAAATGATAACATATAATGGAGTTTCATGATATCCATCTTGATAATTACTAAATGAAATTTAAAAAATTAAATTTAAGTCAAAATAATTATATTAATAAAACAATTAAGGGTATCTACAAATTATGCGAATATAATGACAGCTAATAAACAATTATCAGGATCAAATTTTTTAGATGCGACATATCTTTAACATTTTTGATGCTTTTTACTTATTTTGGGCTTAAAGATACCATAAAAAATTACTATTTAAAATGAAAGAAAAACATATACATAGCTTGATACATATTGATATTTCTTTTTGTCAGGATGATTCTCCACAACCATCTTATTAATATGACTATATTTTATGTAAAACAACAGTTGTTAATCGTAATATTTCAGATGCTAAATTTTTGCCTTTTAACTATCAACTATTTATTGGTCAATAAAAATTAGGACATTCTAGTGAATTTAATTCAAATCTAAGGCAATATTTAAATTTTTAGCAGAGTCAAAAGGCGATACTGTGCCTGTAAAACCGGAATCTTTATGTAAATCTCTTAACTATTTTATAAAAAAAGGGAGGATAAAAAAGGAAAAAGATTGATTCCGACATTTGATCTATGTTTGAGAAGAGCTGAAAAATTAATCATCAAACCAATCTTTTAATGTCTTAGATAAGATTTTCGGATCTTGGAATTTTTACTTGCTTTATAGAATTCGTTCTTATTATCTACTCTATGTGATCATATTATGACTGAAATCTTGACTAACTTCCAAACTGATATTTTTTAAATACTATAGACAATTTCTTCTTGAACTGTAAATTAGCCCAATAAAGTTAAATCTGTTTTTCTTGCCATTAACAATAAACAACTACCGCTAATCAATCCTAATTTGTCAACTGCTAATAATGTGCAAGTTAAAGTCATTAACCATCTTAACCATTTTCTTAAAAAAATCTTGAAAATAAAATAGAATTTAACAGATACTTTCATATACAAAATTCTAATCTTAAAATATTTATGCAATTTAATTCGGAAAACAGTTTATTGATAGATAATCAATAAATAATGATATAACGCATGCCGAAATTCTGATTCGGATTTTCTTATGATTACGCTATGATGGAGTGCTTTTGATATTTTGGGTTCGAAAATTCTTGTTACAAATATTATAAAAAAATAAGTGGTAAATAGGCAAGAGAATGGGATATAAAATATATTTATATCATCTATACATTTATTTGTAAGATTAAACGATACATTAAGGTTTAATATGCCTTGAATATTTTGACCAGGTAACTAATATGAATCTTGCTGACAGTAATGTTTCTTTTTATATGACACATATATCTAGAATATTTTATTCGAATTATTGCTAAATATCCAAGAGACCGACAATTAATTGAATGCTCTTCAAGCGATCAGGGCAAGGCGATATCAGCTTTGCATAAGTTTTTCCAAAAACATTGTTAAAATGTCCAACACATAACCGGCTGTAACTGAACATTGCCGGATACATAATCGGAAGCTATGTGACAAACTAATCACAAGAAATGGCATAGATATGATCGCATTTGTCCTTAACGTAGTTATCAATCTCCTAATCCGAAAATCTTCAAATATTCTTTCATTCTTCAAATATTCTTTTATTTTATTCTTTTATTTCTATTCTATCGGAATTTTAATTTTTAATCTAAGTCTAATTTAAAGTCCCTTTTTTGAAGCTTATGTACAAAAAAGGGGTTGATAAATCGATCCATTGTTTGGTTAAAGAATAAACTTTTGATCCGTCACATTGTACGACTTAAATTTTTAATTTTGTCTGAATTAAAACGGTTTATATAATTGAATTATTTTTGTTAACATTATTTATATATTTTACATGTGAAGAAGGGATTGTTGGTCTCTGATGTTTGGTTATTAGACCAGGCTTTTGGATCAGAAGATTGCAAGATTGCTTCAATCAAAGATTCAGTTAAAAGGGAAACTGGAGCATCTAAACCTTTTATTATTTTACCAACCATTTTTAAACTTCATTTATACCCCATTAACTAAATTTTGATATAGAATAAACATAGGGAAAAAGAATTTTTTTATTGAAATGATTAATAATTAATATAGTTAATTTCTTTATTGAGTATAAACTTACTGCTTTTTGTATGAACTACATTTTTCGAATTCTTTCAAATACGACCAGAAAAAAACCACTGCTTATTAGTAAGCTATCAGTCTGATTTAAATGGTATTTTATCCTGTCAAAATATGATATTGTTTTATTATCATGTCAGAACATGATATTGTTTTAGGAATGAGGTTTTGTGGCGTCAACAAAAATCCGTAGGTGAAAAATAAAACAATCCGTAGGCGAAAAATAAAAAATTTTATTATCTGCACGAGTATCTGAAAAAATCATTCCATTTTCAAAAACTCTGATTAAAAAAATAAGTTAATGACTGTCGCAAATAAAACTGAGAAAAATGTAATTCGAAGCACGTAATTATATGAAATGGAAAAAAAAAGAAATTAATATATTTTTAAACAATAAATGCGAGACAAAGTTTTTTGGATCGTTTGCAATACTAAAGCGACTGATTCAATGAAACCATTAAAATGAATAAAAATATAATTTAGCTTGCTCGAGCACGTGGTGCTTGGCCATTCAAGAAATGATGTTCTAACATGATACATTGAAATATGCATAGCAGATTTCATTTTAATCTTCTTTAAATATCGTTTGTAAATAAAGGATTAAATCTCCCAGTCGTGGATGAAATTCGAGCACTTATGTTAGTTGGAGGTGGAAGCTTATAATGCCAGATGGTGAATCTGAAGCCGACTCTTTTTGTCTGATTGTGGCTTAAAAAGTTTAATTTAGCAGAATGAATCTTAAATATATAGAAACATTAGCAATGCAGTTTTAAATCAGAACCTCCATGCCGTTAGAATCTCTTCATATAACGCTTGGAAGCATATTTATTGCCAAATGAAAGGAAACAATATCAATATTTCTAATTAATACCATATTGTAATATACTAAAAATGGTTGAAAGGATTAAATTATTGTATATGATTACGTTAAGAGATTATGTTAAGAGTTAAGAGACAATTATTTCGATAAATGAAGACTTTTTTTTTATTTAATCTTGTTGTTTGAACAAATTTCTTTATAAAACTTTTTGAATTGAGTTTTTACATCTACTTTTTGAGAGGTTAGGCTGAATTTTATATTCGCATTTACATACGTTTTAATCATTTTTTTACATCTTTTGATGCTATTTTCTCAATTTCTAAGCTTATGGGATGTTTCGAAAGAACCTTCTAGCAAAATTAAAATCTAATGCATATTTTTTTGTTTAAAAATAATATAATAATTTCTCAACATACTGAGCAGTTGCTAAATTAGAGAATAAGTAACCGATTCATTTAGAAATATTTTGTAGGTATTTTAGTGTTTTACAATGTGAATGCTTTTCGTTTCATTTATCAAACGAACTCTAATATTTAAAGAGTGGACAGTAATAAAGTTTATATTTCGGTTTATGAGTTTGATAATATATTTTAAAGCTATATGCAAAATATTTAATAAATCTTTTGATAAATATTTACACATAAAGAGTTTTGCTTTATACTTCCTTTTGGTAAAAAAAATGTTCTTTTCGAATTAAAAAAACTTTTAACAAATGTTTTTTAAAAACTTTTTATGCAAATATTTAAAAAATAACTATTTTCGGATGCTATTTTTTTCTTTATAAAATTTTTGGATTTGAGATTGGGCACACTCAATTCATCCAACGACATTTGTTGATGATTGAGTCAACTCCATTTTACTCAATCTTTAGCAGTTCTATGTCTATTATACTCATTCTTGTAGAATCTTCAGATTTCTTTTTAGTTTCTTACATTTTTTTCAGAAATCTTGCCTTCATGAGTTGTTTTCCAAAACTCTGCATGTTAACCTTTTTATTTTTTAAAAATAAATATTGGATTTTATAATCATATATAAACATTTGCCGCGCTTTTTAGTACTGAGACATACCATATGTCATTGTTGCGCTTTTTCATGACTGGCATTTTTACGCTTTTTGACATTTGGATTTTATAGACATTCCATATTTTGATTTTATTATAAACTGATAATATTTTAATTCCGTGAATGTGGCACTCCTTAACCAAACATGGATTTTGTGCCATGAAATACAAACCCTAAATTATAAAATTCATCCGAAACGTAGTCGTATACCTTAAAATGCAATTATGTTAATTTGTGTAGATTTTAACATATAATTGTATTAATCACAAAAGATGAATCAATGTTGAATAGATGTCTATAAATTTGACAAATTATTTCCAATTCTATAGATGTAGTTTTGTTGTTGTCAATTATGGCACTTGCCCATGGACAGGCCCCCCGCTGATACAGCAGCTGATGTAAGCCGAAAGAAGCGTCTCATGTTTTTAAAGTAGCGCCAAATAGGGTCAAGAGTACGACTTAGCTACACACTCACCACATTTGCTTGCACAGCCTATTTTTACAAGGGGTCACAGTCACACATCTCACAGATAGCACACAGGAGAACAACCATACCCAAACCGGGATTCGAACCCGGGACTTCCAGAACGCGAGGAAGACGTGCTACCTCTGTGCCAGAAAGCCGGCTCTTATCTTTTTACATCCTATAAGGAAAAGACACTTCTTAAGGAAAAAGTGAAAAAAACAACAACTGTAATTGTAGTTTAACAGCAGAAATAATTACGCTTGCGACTCTTTCTTTCCCTCTCTTACTTATACTTCACTAGAAAAAGTAAATTCTTATTGAAAGAAAGCATACTTAACTTGCAGACGAAATTTTATAAATATAAATTTTTGTTCTATTGATACTACTGTTATTGTCAAATGTTAATTATAATTTATTTTAAAAAAATCATGATACACCATAATCACCCGGGAGAACAGCTGATGGCGAAATTTATTTATTAGGGACACAAGTTCGTTAATCATCAACCCCGAAATCCGCTTTGGGACCATACCGTTACGCTTCATAATCCGCTTTAAAAAAGAGAGAGAGAGTTGTCCGCGTTGGATTAATATTCTTTCCACTGGTCGGAAGTTCCGTTCGGAAATGACCATCCGCTTCCGTTCCGAACCTATAATCTTTAGCATGCCCGCAGGCGGTCACTTTTGGCTCGATGGCCAAAGACAACGTGAGGGGAAAATATGGATTGGGCGCATTTTAATGAAAGCTTCTTAACTTAAGTCGATATATCTAAATAAAGACATTAGTTTCATTGATAAAATTGTGAAACGAGTCATGGCTTTTACAGACACCAAACTGCATATATCAGGCCATTTTTTATCATGTCAGTACATGATATTGTTTTAGGAATGAGGTTTTATGGCATCAACAAATATCCGTAGGTGAAAAATAAAACAATCCGTAGGCAATAATAAAAATTTTATTATCTGCCCGAGCATCTCGGTTTTTAATAACGTGATGCTATCCCATTTACAAAAGCTCTGATTTGAAAAAAAAAAAAAAAAAGAATTAATGACTACAGCAAATAAAACCGAGAAAAATGTCATTTTAAGCATGCGATTATATGAAATAAAATAAACAGGAAATGCGATATATTTTTTAAATAATAAATGCGAGACAAAGTTTTTTTGGATCATTTGCAATACCAAAGTGATTCATTCAATGAAACAATTAAAATTAATAAAAATATAATTTAACTTGCGCGAGCACGTGGTATTTGTCCGTTCAAGAAATTATGTTCTGACATGATACGTTGAAATATACATATTAGATTTCATTTTAATTTTTATATTTATTCGTTTCATTCAGAGTTTTATTTTTTAAAATTAATTCCGTATAGTTGAATTATGTGAAAATAATTTAGTTATTGCATTTATATTCAGAAATTTTTAAAAAAAATACATTTTAATTATATATATGGCATAGTCTTATTTTCTCTTTTGAGTTTTAACTGGTTTTTTCAAATCATTACAGAAAAGAAAATCATAGATATATTAGTTCAAAGTTGGTTATGATGCGATAACTTCCGTTTATGTAGCATACTAAAGCTTCAAATTTATATTTCAAACGCAGAGTTTACAAAAAAATTAATCAAAAATCCATTTTAGAAATTGTATTTACCTGCAAAAATGTTTAATTGATTTCAACCAAAAAATATTAGCTGAAATTTTATTTTGTATTGCTTAATCGATATTCATTTATAAAATTTAGAACTATGATTAGAAATTTTAAAAAAAAAATGTGTTTTGGGGAATTGCAGATTAGTACTTTATATAAGCTGTAACTTTTAATAAAGCATTTCATAATTTATGAAAAATTCATGTAAGTGAATATAGAAATGTTTCATTCAAAATGTAGAAAATTTTGTTTATTTATTCACTATTTATCTGCCGTAGTAAAATGAAAATATAATTCAAAAATGAAAGTTGAAACTTAATTAGTAAGTAATATTTTGTGTTACATCTAATTAGTCATAAATCGTTCCTTTGACGAAACTAGTTGATTCCCAGAATCTCAAATCAAAAACAGCTGAATCTCTGATACTAAAAAGCGCGCGAAAATAAAATGAAAACATTGCGTCATCAGATTATCACCTGCTCCTCTTTCTCATTTCTTAAACTATATACTGTTTTATGAAATACATAATTTAATTATTCATGTGCAGATAATCCACTATAATGTAATTTTTTCTGGCATGATACATTGAAATATGCATAGCAGATTTCATTTTAATCTTTTATTTATTTATTTTTTTACGGTTGTTATATATTTTTTTGTATTATGCATACGGGGAATTAAAAAAATGAAAATAATGACCAAGATGAATTATTTTACATTTGTATTGTAATTCAGTTGCAATTGTATAAAAAATATGCAGTTTTTAATCAATAGGCAATAAAATAAAAAATAAATAGTAGATATAGCAAACATACTTTTATATTACGCGTCAATAATACATTTAATAATATGACAATAATAAAGATTGTCATTTTCCGTTTTTACAATTGCGCGCGCCGCGATATGAGTCATGATGTTCGTATTGATTTATCGACCTTTTTGTATTTATTAATGTACGCAAATATCCAGTCCAATGTAATTACGAGATCTGTTTACTATACAGAAAATAAGTTTTTCCCCCCAAGAGTAACAGAGTTTTGGTAAGGAATTTTCTTTTGTAAACATTCAAATCGAATTTCTACATAATTTAAAGTATCACAGTAACAGTGTGGAAGAATAAAATAGTAACTTCAATACCTATGCATAAATTAAACTTGAGTGCACCATTATGGGTCAGGATTTTGCTTCATTACAAAAGATAATTTTCTATAATTGAAAAATATATAATCATATCTCTTTCTAAATAGATATGATTTTTATTTATCCTCTTATTAGTAGAGATTTTTAACTTAAGAGAAGCAAATTATTTTTTAAATTTTTATACGTTATTTTTTTTTTGTCTATATTTCAAAGTAATCGGAATTTAAGATAGTTTTAAAAAAATTGGGAAATGTATACAATGAAAGTTTTCTCATTCAAATTTTCCGGCAATTTGTATTTTTGTATATACTCTTAAATTTGATGTAAATATTATCTTTAGCTCAAATTTATTTTATTTGAAATCAAAAATTTTTAAAAAGTTTTTTTAAATGAGAATTTTAAAATTGTTTCCGATAGTTAAATGCGTTTATTATCTTGTGGTTCCATTTTTATTAATACTTCTTTAACTACATTAATAACTCGGGGATTTAATTTAATTTGCCTTTTTTATTCGATAATATTAAGTTGAATTTTTAAAAAGTTAAAAATTTCTTTTGATATGAAAAAGAAATTAAGAAAGGTTTTTAAAAAGATGTTAAAAGTTTGCGTTGAATAAAATTTTTGAATGCCTTAAATACTATACAATAAAATTTTAAAACATTTTTAAGTATTACTCCAGTTATTAAATTTATTGTTCATTTAGAAATTGGATGGATATAGTAGTATAAATAATACTAAGACATTCAGCTTAGAATTTTAATCCATACACAAACTTAGATCACCCCCTGTGCTAATTTATCTCTAAATGATAAAATTGAGTATTTTTGCATATCAATAATATTGCACCTTTTGCTATATATCAAATAAAAATTGTAACTTTTTAAATTGTAACTGTGGCCTATAAAAATATATTCAGTTATTATTAATTTTAAATTTTTGTTAAATTGAATTTGCTCTTTCTTGGGCTTCAAGTTAATCTAACTCCTCTGTTTTTAATATATTTTATTACCTTTTAAACTTTATTTTTTTATTTAATCTATATTATAAATTGTAATAAAAATTATCAAAATATATATCTTTTATATCAAATTTTATGTAATTTAGAAGCTCTATTTAATCGAAATTGTTATCAGAAGTCTATTTTCTTTCAAGCATATAAAACAGAGCTTTATCCTAATGTATTTATAAGTGCACATTCACCCCCCCCCAAAAAAAAAATGAGAGTATTCTGTTGTTGAATACCCACATACTTCATATAAATTAATCCTTTTACACATTGTCAAAAAATGAGGTACATTTATGCCATTGACTTAAATATTTTTGGAAGCATTTATAAATCAATACCAAGAATTCATAAATCCATAGTTTTGACCAAAATTCTCCAGAAAATATAAATTCGAATAAAAGCTTACGGAAAACATACAAAAAGATGTAGCTTATGGTATGTGTTTTACATAAAAATTAAATGATTCAGAAATAGAGGCTGCTGGAATTAAAATAACCCTAAAAATAAATAATAAAAAGGGAGAAAGGAAGTAGAAGGTCTATTCTGCGCTGTTTTGAGCATGGAGGAAACAGATGATTTTAAACGATTTAAAAAAAAGCAGAAACATTGAATATAAACTATCACCTTTTACTTCGCTTTAATTTACTATTAATTATAATAATACTTCAAAATTTATCACCTTAATTGTTTTTTATTATTTAAATAAATACCATTTTCCATTTGGAGAATTGCTGCCAAAATAATTTAATTAAAAATCCATACTGATGCCGCCATATTAATTCATAAAATACTCAAGGTGTTTATGGATTATGTGCATTTTTTTATCGTATTATAATGTCTTAGAAGGATTTAATAACTTATTATTTCAAACAGATAATTCGATGCAGTATGATAATTGGGGGTTTAAAAAAATACCAATATCTATTGCAATTATATGTAATTTACGATTTATAATTAAGTTGCATCAGATAGTGATTGAATTATCATAAGACTATGAACGAACTACGTTTATGTTTGGATTCTTTTTTTTTACCATTCAGTTTTGGAGCATTTTTGCCATATTCTTCGGTCCAGATATGCAGCATTGGGATTTTAGTTCTTATGACCACAAATCTTAATCTCCTAAATGCTCAGAACATTGATGTTATAATTCTGATCATTCTATGTAGTTAAAAATAAATGTTATTTCGAATTTTTTGATTAATTGTTGTCATAATTTACGTAGGTTTTCGAGAGAGGTGATGTTGATTGTGGGCACCTCCATGATGACTCTCACAATGGCTTCGATCCCAATGTGCAACGCACTTTGGGCACTGGCTATCGTCTTGGCTGTCATGGGTTTCTTTATGGGAACCATCGACACCGTGGCAAATGTATCCATGATATGCATCTATGGAAAATATGTATCGCCTTTTCTACAGGTAAGTTTTAATAAATGTATTTTGATACCTTTGATTAGATATTTACCAAAATAGTTTAAACTTGTGACTTTAATATAGTAAAAAGGATTTCGAAAAAAAGGGGATATTTTAGTCAAAATTTTACAGTATGGATTTTATTTCTTTTAAATTAAGCTATCAAAATCAAAACATTTCAAGGTTGAAATGCTTTTAATGAAATAATTGAAATCAAATCATTATCACAGTGTACTCCATAGATAAAATGAAATTCAATAGGATCTTTTGTTTAATGAAGTGACAATAAATAGTTTTACAATCATTCCTTTTTTACTTTCTTCTGAAAAATAAAGAACGTTGTAACCGATATTCAACTGCTTAGTAGAGGAAAGCATTTGTATTTTTTGGCATTATGTTCATAAATCGAAGCATACAATGTGTCCAGAAAAGAGCAATGATTTTTAAGATTGGCTAAGAAACAAGACTGTGAAATATTTATTGTGAAATAAATGATCTGTGAAATATTTACTGTGAAGAATTTTTTCTTCGAATTCTGTAAGATATGAAACATGAAGATTCTTTAAAATTTCGAGATTGAATTTTTTGATGATTAAAATATATTCTCTCCGCACACTTCTTATTTCAAAAAGGGAAAAAGGCATGAAATTTTTTTTGTCTATGTGTATTTTTAATGCAATTAACTGTCCAAAGATATAATCTTTCTATTGAGAATTGCATTTAAATATAAAATACAAAAGTAATAGTGGAATTCGAAAGTGTTTGATATTAATCTAGGAATGCTCAAATATGAAAATTTCTCAGTTCATGAAATTTAATAAAACTTTCGATTATCGAACCGAAATTTCTTAAAGATAGCTGATTAGTTTAGATATTTAAAGGAAATCAGGGTACTCATGTTCTTTCTTTATTGACACGTTCCTGTATTTGAGTTATAAAAATTCCCTAACGTATCGCTGAGTAATAAGGAATATTATTTTACGTCTACGTCTATTTTTAATGCGATTATTTCTGATATTATCTGTTTTTATGTGATTATTTCTGCAAAATTCATGCACAATATCAAATTGATCGAATTTCAGAAAATGCAATTAACTCAGATACATTTCAGATAAATGTTGTTTATATATGATCAAACTAGATAGTTAAGGTAAGAAATTTCCTAACTGTAATTATTTCGTCATTAAAAATAAGGTGATAATTTTTTAAAAAAATATTCTCCAAAATATAATTAAACTCATATATAAGTCACAATAATTCGGAAAAAAGTGGAAATGGAAAAACTGGAGGAATTTTCGCAACATTTAAATATTTATTTTATGGAAGCCAATTGTTTTAACTTGAGTAAAAGTACTTTGGAAACGGGAAACCCATTAGTATTATATTGGAAATGGATAAAGAAAAAAACATTGATTTTATTTTCTCGCATGTGAAATATGACGCAAATAATACAATCTCAAAAAATTCGACCTTGAGATTTTGGCAAATCTCCAGATTTCAGTTTTCTCCAGAGCCGAAAAACATTTTTCAAACTATGCCTGTCTATCTGTGGACTTAACTCGAAAAAAAAAGAAAGACTAGGGGGAAAAATAAATAAAGCTTTCAAAGTCAAATGAAAATGGGTGTATTATCTTTACATCAAATTTCAAGATTATTCTCGGATTGTTGGCGAAATCAATTCCCAGGAAATTTATTTGTCTGTCTGCTCTGAAAATACGGTCATTATGATATATAAAAAAACTAGAAAGCTGAAATTAGGAACACAGTTTTAAAGTGCTTATATGCCTATCGAACTTTAAACCAAGTTTATCGGTAAGTTATCCTTTATACGTTATTGTAATAAAACCAAAACGTATTGACTTCCATACATGAAATTTGGCATAGATCCTGTTACCAAACTGATTATTATCAAATTCCAATTTAATAAGTTTGTATAAGAAAGCACTATGCCACGAAGTATAAAACGCTCATCGCGGATATTGAAATAGAAAGGTAATTAACGTATGTCTGTCGATCTTTATCACCAAATTTGAAGGCGTCGCCATTGAGTTGCTAAACCGCCAATAATGGCAAAAAACCTCCATTATTTAAAAAAATTGTTCAAACCTTAACTGTCGTCTGCCATTTAGTTGGTTTCGTTGGCAACAACGGTTTATTGCCAAATTTTAATCTGTTGCCAATGAGTTAGTCTAATACCAATAAAAGTACCAATAATACTAATACCAATAAAGTAAGTTAGTACCAATAAAAATGAGTGGCCTTGGCTTCATAAGCCAGATAACATCCATCGGACTGAAGTGTACTATGAAATAATATTTCTGAAATTTCTATCAGTAAAACTGGTCAGTGGAAAGATAACAATTATCAATGACATATATGAGGGGCAGGAGCGTTCACAAAGAATAAAAATTGGCGGAATCTCACCATAATCGACTCTTTAAGCTTATTAGTTATTTTAAATAAAAGGAGGATGCTGACAATTTTCAACAATCTGCTGTATACCTATGTACTAAAAATGTTACTTTATTGATTTTAACCCTTTTTAATGAACTGCTTTTTATTTCATCTGTGGCGTTTGCTTCATAAACATTCCTTGGATGGAAGTGCACTTTTGTCAAATAGTTATGTTACTCGGCATTCAAATATTAGTATCGTGGGTTCAATCCTTGACATTTGATTGCCTCATTGGTGACCTTGACTACGCAACCTAGTACAGCTGTCGTTTCTAGCCGCAGCAAAAGTCGTCAGACTCACTTGACGCATCAACTCTCACACACGCTCTCCATAACGCTATAAAATCGTTCTTCTCTCCGCTGACTCACAGGTGGGGAGGGGGTTATTATAGCTTCTTCATAAGCCAGACAACATCCCTCGAACTGAAGTGCACTTTTGTCTAATGGTTATGTTACTCGGCTACAAGCCCATACATTACTAGCGCGTCCTAAGGCAAGCCGCAAATGTACTTACTCTTGAAGTTCACGACCTTTCTCAAAGGTCACGGTTTTTATTCGGAAGGAAAAAAGGATTAAAGTTTATTAAGGAATTTGCGATAAAGTTTTGACCACTGTTTTTTATTGTTTCCACAAAAAAGAGTTTCAAATTTTAGTTTTTATCTGCTTACACAAAGTATTTCAATTAAATCAATAATTTGTTTTGACGAAACTAAAGTGGATATTTATATTTGTGTTACCTTACGAAGCTTAACTTTTCTAATTTCTTTGCAATGGAATGAAAATCTCTGTGAGCGCTATTTTTGTTCTGCAGAGATATCCTATATGTTTTACTAAAAACATAATTTGAGACAAAATTTATCATGCGTATTTTTATTTCAATACAAAAACAATCTCTTTGCTGGCATATAACTATTTGTCCGATACTTAAAACATGAAGTTAAGGTTTAGATTCTATATTCGAAGCATTATGGTATTCTGTGAATGCAGCGAAGAGCGCTTCTAAAAACTATGTACAGTTTGATTTGTCCAAAAACCTTGAATAAAAAAATGGTAACAATTCTGCTTCAAAAGCACATACCTTGCAAAATTAATCTTTTGAAATATTTTCATTATTGTTAATAGACTTCTTCAAGGTGCACATATGAGTTCATAGACTTGATACAGCTCTGATGTTCTTGAGGATGTGCAGCACAACATTTTTTTTTTTTTTACTTTCATATACGGACGTTCTATATTTTTTTAAAGAACGCTCATTTATTATTCTTATTATTACAATAGGTATAAAAATTTGTTTATTAAATACGATAATTATATATGAAAATCATTAACAAAAGATTAAAAAAAATTATTCGAATTAAATTAGAGGTTTAAAAATTTAATTAAAGATCCTAAGATCGTAGTTAAAATATTATTTTAGTTAAATCAGTATGATTAGTTATTTTAAAAAACAAAATTTAAATATATTCTGTAATTATTTTCTGTCAATATTTAACCCCTTAATAGGTTTATTTTCTTTGCTAACTAATAAGATGACACCTTCTAATTTGGGAGTATTTTCTTATTTTGATTCAAGTGGAAATCCATCGAATACTTGACTTATCTACGTATTCGAAGTCATTTTACTATTAAATTATTATCGTTATGAACGGTTTATTTTTTGTTTACAACTATCAAAATTCGATAAATCGATGCACGTACGGCATACAGTTAAGTGGTTAAATATGCTTGCCTATAATTTATGAGTAATACTTTAGGATTCTTAACTATTATTTAAGCACTTAATAACATTATTTATTTTCTAGGCCATTCACTTCTTCTACGGGGTCGGAGCTTTTTTAAGTCCCATGATTGCTCAGCCCTTCTTACTCAATGAAGACTGCAGTCCTTTCATTTCGAATGAAACTTACATCTTGGATGACACGAACGAGACCCTACCAGCTTCTACTCTGGAAGAAGCTCGCCAAATGACGCACATTGACTACGCTTTCTTCATCATGGCTTTGACCATGGTGAGTTTTTCAGTTGGACAACAATAAAAAAATCCAATAAATAACAGTAAAATTTATTAACATGTGAGAACATGATGTTTTGGTTTGTGGATTTTGAAGACGCAAACTGCACGGGCAGTAAATTGGGGATTTATCGCTTTAGAGGCATCGATTTTTCTCTCTTAGGGTTATTAGAAAACGAAAAAGAAAGTTATTACATTTGGCGACTTATCGCAAATAAAATGTTACAACTTGGCGTTAATGTGTGCCAGTACCCGATTCTCCTATCTAACCAAAAAAGGCAGGGTTATAGAAAGTTGTCGCCCGAAGAAGCTCAAAGAAGAAAACTAGAATCAAAAACGAAACAGCGAATGTATATAATAATAATAACATAATTTTTTTAACTTTCATTTTCAATTTCTCTAGCTGACAAAAAAAGTTTTAGAGCTAGAAAAATTTTGAGATGAAAAAGAAAAGAAAAGGGGGAAAAATACTTTTCTAAAAATTAAAGAATGCGCAATACAATAATTAAGTGATAATTCTAAACTAGTTTAAATCGGATTCTGTCAAAAAAGCTTTTCCTGTCTCGAAAAAAAGTGTTGGAGCTCGACTAATATTGAGATGGAGGGGGGGGGTGAAGGGAAAAAAAAGTCATCGCTTTTCTAAATATAGACACATTTATAATCTAATATTCACGTAATTGTTTCAAACCTTTTTAAACTGGTTAATGACGTAGATTAATTATGACAAACAATGACCTAAAAATAACAATGTTCTCACATGATAACTTGGAATTTGTAATGACAGATATCAATTTTTTTCTTTGTTTTTGCTCTGATACATTATTAACCAACTTTTAACCATGAGACGTAATATATGTATATATATCCCATAGTAGATTCTCTAAAACTTCCAAAATTATGTTAATTTTATGAAAAATAAGGAGCATTATTTAAACTACATGAGATGCCTTCCTAGATTTGATATTTCGATTTTCCTAGATTTGAGGAATGATTTCTTAATTTGACAAGCCATGTAGTAAATTACACCAAATGCTTGAAAGAAATTAAGATTTTTTTTTCTATAGAAGCATATCCTTAACTATCGCATGATAGGAAAAAATATTGGAGATAACTGAGAAGTACTATTCTTTTCTCCGGAGAAAATTCAAAAAGGCAAACGCAATCGTTATAGTCTATAAGACCAAGAAGTGTGTAATTTTGCCTCTTTCTTTGTAACCAATGTAGAAAATAATTGATCAAATTTTTGGAAATTTACTTTTATTCTCTTTATATGGTAAAAACTAAAACAAGCGAAAGAAAATGACATTGAAAAAAGGTAGAAAAATTTTATCAATCTTCCTTTAAAGTGCCTTAAACAAGAAACTTACTTAGCATTCCACTAAACAGGGGTTGTAGAAAATTTAATTCCTCCAATTCCTTGCGTGATTAAGCTATCGTATTCACAATCAAACGGACAGAAAGATCGGTTTTCTTTCGATGGATTTTCTCTAGCATTTGACAGAAATCTACCAACTTAGAACTGGGATCACACACCAAATTTCCATTCTCTAGCTGAATTCATTTTTGAATTATTTCTCAGACTTTATATCTACCATTTGATTTTTGAATTTAAAAAATTTTGGGAATGTGGGGGAATTCATTAGAATTTTTTACATATTCTCTTCGTATACTTCATAAGAAATCCTTAGAATATATTCCAAAATATTTGCTTTATTTTGGAATATATTCTATATTCCAAAATAAAGCAAATATATTGGATTTCTTTATTGCAAGTTTTTATAATATAAGAAGATTCTTGAAATCCCATTCTCTTTAGTAATAACCACCAATTTTTTACATATTCTCTTCATATATTTCGTATTCAACACTTAGTATATATTCGAAAAAAATTTTGCTTTATTTAAAAGGATTGTCTTTATTGCGAGTCTTCAAAATATAAGAAGATTCTTGAAATCCCATTTTTTAAAGTAATGGCCACCAATTTTTTGCACATTCTCTTCGTATATTTCTTATGCAACCCTTAGGATATATCCGAAAAAAAATTTGCTTTATTTAAAAGGACTGTCTTTATTGTGAGTATTCATAAAATAAGAATATTCTTGAAATCCTAGTTTCTTTAACAATGGCCATCAGTATTTTACACATTGTCTTCATATATTTCATATGCAACCCTTAAGATATATCTGAAAAAAATGTGCTTTATTTAAAATGATTGTCTTCTTTAAATAAGAAGATTCTTGAAATCCCATTTTCTTTAATAATGGCCACCAATTTTTTGAACATTCTCTTCATACATTTCATATGCAACACTTAGGATATACTCGCAAAATATTTGCTTTATTTCAAAAGGTCTGTCTTTATTGCGAGTCTTCTTTGAATAAGAAGATTCTTGAAATCCCATTTTTTTAATAATGTCCACCAATATTTTACACATTCTCTTCGTATACTTCGAAAGCAATCTTTAGGATATATTCGAAAAAAAATTTGCCTTATTTCAAAGGACTGTCTTTATTGTGAGTCTTCAAAATACAAGAAGATTCTTGAAATCCCATTTTCTTTGATAATGGCCAGGGTTTAAATGATTCTTTCCAGGTACCTGTAGTCTTGCTTACATTCACATTGCTGGGCAGAAAGTACTGTCTGAGGCTGTTGGGTGGAGCTCCACCAGACGTCGAAGAAAAGCAGAGTAAAGACTACGAAACTATGGAAGGTGAGCCAACTTTGTCATGTACTTGTTTAATAATTCTGTTGTGAAGCTAAAAGAGCTCTCTTAATCACGAAACCTATGTTTAAACGATGCCAAGATCATCTTTTACGCGGACTTACTGAGGAAAACCATTATGTAGTCATTTATCAATTATCTTTTATTATTAAATAGGCAGACGATAAATTAGGAAATATTATTACAGAATTAAAACAATTTTATTATAGGTTATTTAGAAATATGAATTTTTTTTTTATTATTATTCAAGTTTATTAATCTTAAATATGCAATACAATTTAAACACTAATACTTATTTATTATACATTCATATTATGTTATTATGTATTTATGCATTAATATTATTTATTACTTTAATTTTAATTGATTTTCTGATAATTAATTATTCAATAACATTTAAATATTTTATTGTACATTTAAAAAATCAGAAACAGGCAAGGATTTTTTTTAATGTTTTAAAGTTTAAATTTTAAATTATATAATAAATTGATTACCATTTTTTAAAAATAAGATTACTTCTTTCTGTTAATTTTAACTTGGAGCCAAAGTGTTTCAATTAGTGTCATAGCGAGAGTAAATGGTATTCTGAACAAATGGCATGTTTTCCTTCGGTCGCCATTAATTGCTGATTAGATATAAAGCGACATAGTTATGTATTTTCGCCAGAATAGAATTTTTTTTTTCAGATTAAAAATCTAATTTAAATTCATCAAAAGAAAATAAAATTTTTGTCTGATGCCTTTTTTTTAATAACAATCTACATCCTCTGTTATTTTGCTTGTAAAACCGAATGGTCACGATCTTTCCATATTGTACCAATCGAATTGTGGCGTTTCAGAATCGATGGGCAATGCAAAAATCCTTTCAGAATTGGCATGCTGTAGAATGATAAGTTTAATATTAGACACGTCCACATTTCTACCTGTTGTCTTCATGGCATTTAGAACGTACTATCAGTGCATGAAGGTAAAGAATTGGTGTGTGAAAAAAAAGGGGGGTCTTTAATTGTCCCTTAGTAAGGCATTCATCGGCGGGTTTAGAATGAAACCTTCATACTTCCTGGGATGATCTACCCCAATTTTGAAATAAGATGGTGAGATCATAAATGACCAGTATAGGTTTAGCTGATGGCATAGAGGGATCGAGAATGACTGGATCAAATGGATAGATTAAATGAAGTGAAGAATTGAGAATGACCGATCCGAATGGATCGTCTAAGCGAATGTTGTGCCATGGTCATTAATGATAAACCAAATGGAAGTGCCTTAAGAGGAATGGCAGAGAGTGGCCGTGAATGACCAATTTCATTAATTCTGGCTACTTATCAAAAGAGAATGTGAATAAATATGTTTGCCTTTAAGAATTTGTTTAATAATTGTTTCATTTCCTATACAAAATTTATATTTTGAAATTCTACTTGAATAGTATGCATCGATATGTCAGGATTTTTAAAAATATCTTTTTAATTCTATGATATTAATCATTTTTAGATGGCGATAGTCGCAGTGATCCAGATCGAGTTCCCAAGAGTATTGCCCAAATTATCGTTGTCACTGCTCTTTCAGCTCTTCTCATGTTTCTTTATGATGGACTTCAGGTATATAAGACATTTATTCATTATTAACATAACTTTTAATGTAACTTTACTGCTTTCATATTCAAGAATATGAAATTCCGTCATTTTTATTAACATGCTCATAGCCTGATATTCTATCTCTAATTTGCAGTATGCGACATGCATGATGGAATAATAGTAAGGGGTCTCCCAGAAATTTTCTTGCAAATTCTCCCGATAAAGGTCTACTTCCCTTCTTCCCCCTTAAAATAGAAAAAAAAAATAGTGTGTAAGCCCGCAAAAGTCGGCCATAACAATGACGAACAATAGTTACGAAATATAGATCTTTGGTATAAATCTAACATTTATACTAAATCTATCGAGTAAATCTGTATTTTACTTACTTTTTTTCTAACATTTTGATATCAAAATTTGATACGGAATAACAATTAAAGTAGTAAAATCATACTCCAAATTTCATCAACTTGAATTGTTACTTTTATGAATAATAACATTTGTATACATGCAAAAATACAAACTATAGACTATCAACACTTTGACAGATTGTTTAAAATTTGTTAGGAATCTACATTATATATTCTAAATCTGTGTACCAAATTTTATCTATCTAGCTTTTTACATTTTGTAATTATTGAATATTCAAACAGTCAGCCAGCCAGATTACTCTGAACGGATTTCCTACAAAATTCGACAGAAAACTACAAATAGGGGCGAAGATCCAGGCACCAAATTTCATCCGTCTAGCTCAAAACATCTTTGAGTTATTGTGTTCATTCACAGACATAATGACCAAAAATGTTTTTCGAATTCAAGAAATCTAAAACATGGAAGTTTTCCGAATTTCGACTTTGATTGGACGATTATAAAATTTTTTTCTGTATTTTATATATGGGAAAGTAAAACGTGTTGAAAATACTATTTGTGCAGATCATGTGACTTAAGGCTACCAAATTTGGTTCTTCATTATTTTTTTTGCTGTAGTAGTACTCAATTTCGCTTGCCTTTGAAATTTTTTCATCCATTTAAATCATTAATCTAGAGAATATTTTTTTGCTTGGTTATCTGTAAATGTATACATATGACTAAAACAAATAATGTAATAATTTTTGAATTTTTAGCCTTAAAAATAATATTCTTAGCTTTAGAGAATCAAGTTTGGTTTAGTTATAAAAATTATATTGATAGAAGTTGAACGGCAGAGTAAATTAAAAAAGAAAAAAAAAGAATACCATATAAAGAAGATTGGCGGGAAAATAAATTTATTCAAATGCCAATTATTCAATAAATAATAAACATTGCAAGCATGAGAAGTTCTTAAATAGTTAAATATTCATACGAATCTACTAAAGATTGTTCCATTTAACAATTTTTCCGTTAATACATCTCAATTTAATGGAGCGATTTTTTTACTTTTGTCAATATCTAAGCAAATGTCAAAGTTTAAGCACCGTCTCATCAATAATGAATGCAAGTGTATTCCATTTAAATATGTTTGGCGAAGTGGAAATTTTATTAATTTCATGAATAATGCTATTGATTTTAGTCTCCATTATCCTTTGTGTGCTTTACTAGGTTAATTAATCAAATTTTCCTCGTAATAAATAATAAAATTAATCTTGTTATATATTCAGCTGTATCTGGATCTTATAATACAGTGATACATCAGCTTTCTATACAAAGATGTATGGGTTCGTTTCAATGAATTAATAAGTTTGAACAAATATATTTCTTAATTATTAATAGAAATTTGGGCTGAAGAAAAAAAAAAATTAAATCATTTTTTTTACTTTTCCTTATACAGATATAGACTTTCTCTTATAGAATTATAATAAACGACACAATATTGGAACTCGAGATTTTGGTGAATCTTTATGTTCTGGAATCTTTTTGAGTTCGAAAAAAACATTTTGAGAAAATGTGCGTCCGTCTTTTAGAAAAATACAAAACTAGACAGACGAAATTTTGCTATATGGTCTTGATATAAAATTTGTGGGTTTCTACGAAATGTAAAGGAAACCTCGATCAGAGAAAGTCTATTTGTCTGTTCGAATATAATTTAACATAACTACGAAACTAAGAGAGTTAAATAGATACAATTTTATGCACAGAATCAACATCTATAATTTAGATACTTATCAAAGTTTTGAATCAAATCCAACAAGAGATTGACTGTCTGTTGGTCTATAATTTTAGGAACATATGAACGAGATTACAAAAAGGTTCAATGACTTAAATATATCAAATTTAGAATGTAGTTTTTGTGACTAAATAAGCATAATTTTGTTTTCGTTGTTGTTTAAATCTGTCGAGAAACGCCCACCTAAAACAGAAATTTTACTTTTGGATTTTATTAACCTCATGCCAGGGATTTATCGCCAAATAACTTACCAAGAATGGCGCGATAGATTAAGAAAAATGCTGAATTCATGCCTAAGGTTAATATTTCGTACCATTGTGCACCAATGCTAGGCAAGGCATATTCTGGTATATGTAACCTTTTTGGATTGTATGACAGAAAGTTTTGGGAGACAACTCCCACTGGTTATAACAGCAATAAATACAATGAATAAACCGTAGCACCTGTGTTCTCATATAATATCAAAAATATTGTTACAAGCGTGCGGGCGCCGTGAAAGCGTGCCGAAGGAGAAGGCGTTGGCGATAGTTGACGAACTTCGCGCCAGCCGAGTGGATTTGACGAAAAGAATAGTCTGGTAGCCGCTGGATCGTTCATGAATCTACATGCGCTTTCGGGCGCTCACTCGCTCGGCTATATAAGAGACGGGTTGCCGCAGTTTCGAGAGCTCCTCTCGGAAGAGTAGCGACTCGTTGTAGCGAGCTGATTACTTTTCTCGCTTGTTATTACTGAGCTGCGTTTACGTTTGCTGTTAACGTTGTATTATTGAGATCGCTGTGATTTACTGTTTGCTGTGCTATACGATATCTTTTTTGTTGCCTGTTTATTGTGCGTAAGGCTTGTATTTACGCTGTTAGTGACTCTTGACTGCTGGATTGTTTTTATCTGAAGTTTTTCTTTCTCAAGTCATCCTGTAAATAGCTGTAAATAAATTTATTTGTTCTGTCCTCAAGTAAAGCCCATTCAATCCGAACCCGCTACGCTAAAATCGTAACACTGTATTTATAAAAAAAATTAAGCTTTGTATTAGTTATATACTGCATAATGAAAAATATCCGGACACTTTTGGATTTACACATTTTTTTTCTTCCAATTTTTCCAGGCAAATGGAATGAATTGCATTTGAACTTGAATAAATATTCTTTATAAAGCCTAATTTACTGTAATTAATATTATGTGTTTATATTCTAAATACGTTGGCATATTTAGTATATTTGAGCTTTTATATAATTCTATTTAACTATTCAGAAGTCCATGCTTAAGAAAAATCAATTTGTGGCAAATCCACTTCATTAAGCCTCTCTTGTTGAGCAACTGAAAATTAATTTTCTGTAATGACAATATCTTCCTGAATTTTTTTTATCAGTTGTCCTATCTATCAATCTTTAAAACTATTTTTTTAAAAAGAAAGAAAACATGCTGTTATCTGCACATGCGTGGTAAAAACTATTTATTGCTCAATAATAGCTGTCCTCAAATAAAGCCCGTTCAATCCGAACCCAGTATGCTACAAACGTGACAATATATTTGTGACTTTTAACAGCGGAAATTGCTTTCTCCATTTTCACGTTCAATTCAAATGTAGATAATTTGTGTATACATTGTAAGATTTAGCTCCCTTGTTCTGAGACAGCTGTTGACCACTGTAACCTTGTCCGGTTCCCACACTTCATAATTGGTATATCTGACCAACTGTGTCATCAACTGTGTAACAATCCCATTTGTTGAGCATTAGATGGGTTTCATTTCCGATAATCGGGTCATCTGTTCATTAGTCGAGTCCAAATAAAAAACCACTCGTGCGTTTTTTGTCATTCCTAAGAAATAAAGCGTGTCTTCAAAGGGGAAGAATATCAAATCCTTCGAATGTAAATTTTTATTCCTTTCATTGTGTAGGGTCAGCAACGAAGGTGGATCATTAACGGTCATTCCCACGGTTGACTGGAGACCATTGAGGTTTTTTTTTCTGAACAAATATAGGGTAACAGGAAGCTCAAGCGCCCCAAAGTTAAATTGAGAGGCGGAGTTTTGACAGAAAATAAGTAGCGAGATTTTCGGACGAAGGGAGATAATCGTTTTGAGGAGAGGTGAGAGAAACTTCGTGTGATTCGTGCTTCTGAGTTAAGATCCACCCAATGAAGATCGGTGGATTCCTTGAGCTACCTTTGTAGAATCTCGTGGTCTAACAACCTGCTAACTTTTCTTGTGAGGTTGTTTTACCGAAATTAATCGAGGTATTATTCATGCATAGCTGTCAACTAAGATGTAAATACTCGTATTATCAATCATATCCTGGATGAGAACGAGTTGTTTTAATAAACATTAGTATGTAAATAAAGAAATTGTCTTTAAATGCTATCCTCTTATTTGATCGAACAGAATTAAGTCGTTACAGCATGTGTAATTTTTTCATAACTAAAATCTAACCACTTCAATGAATATGATTAAATACAAACGGGTATGTTTAATTTTTTAAAAAGCTATTCCTTTTCACCTGAAAATAATTGTACTCAGAGGACCAGTTAATTGCTAAAAACTCGATTAGATAGCTAAAGTAAATATTTACATAATAGAAAATGTCAATTATTTGGAGTTACAAAAATTTTCAGGGAAAACTTGAAGCGAATAGCTATTTGCCTACTTATTTTTGATAGACATTTGAAGTAAAATATAGAACGAATATAAATAATCTTGGATGGAAAGTAAATACATTAACTTTTTGTTCTTTGTAGGCAGCTTATGGCGGTTATATTTATTCTTATGCTGTGAAAGGCCCAGTCAAATTTCGCAAATCAGACGCAGCTTATCTAAATGCTTTGTTTTGGGTATGTAATATTTCCCTTCAGCTTTGTTTAACGTTTCTAACTCAATTTTATTGAGAAGTTTCATAATTTTTAAATTATAGTTTATATTTATTATGACAATCAATCCATTTTTGTTAAATAGAATTAAAAAAAAACATGAACTTTCCATGCGGAGACTGTGTTCAGACTATGAAAAAGTTTACATTAAATGTTTATAATGTAGTTTAATTTAAGAATATTAAAATTTTAAAAAATTTACAGAGAGTAAAGATAATTTTTTTCCAGTTTTGGAAATGTAACAATAAATAAATAAGCTTTCCACAAAATAAATTAATGAAAGATTAAAATGAAATCTGCTATACATGCTTCAATGTATCATGTCAGAACATCATTTCTTGAATGGCAAAACACCACGTGCTCGTGCAAGCTAAATCATATTTTTATTCATTTTAATTGTTTCATTGAATGAGTCAGTTTAGTATTACAAACGATCCAAAATTTTTTTTTGTCTCGCATTGATTGTTTAAAAAAATATCACATTTCCTATTTACTTCATTTCATATAATCAAGTGCTCAAAATGACATTTTTACAGGTTTTATTTGCTGTAGAAATTATTTTTTAAAATCAGAGCTTCTATAAAGGTGATGGCAACACGTTATTAAAAGCTGATTTTCTGAGATGCTCGTGCAGATAATAAAATTTTTATTTTTCGCCTACTGTTTTTCTTATTTTTCGCCTACGGATTTTTGTGGGCGCTAATTACCAAAATTACATCATGTTCTGATAAGATAAAAAAGATTGGAAGGTTATTGTTGTGAAGTGAATTACATCAAATACTTAATTTTTATAGAAATGTAACAGAAATGATAAGCTAATGAAAATTTTAGGATATGTGAATTTTTAAAGCATCCTCTGAATCTTTATTATAAAATAGCAATATATGCTTCTAATCTGAGAATCTCAGATTCGGGAGAGAGAGAATGCTGCTAATAATTTTTATTTTATGACGGCATACATTTTTTAATGTAACTCAAATGGAGATATTTCATTTAAATTTAAAAAAAAACGAGCACTGAAGAAGTGAGTTTTCTCTATTTTGTTGACAATTCCACCTTATGAAATCTTTTAAAGAGAAAAAAGTTTAAATTTCTTCTTTCAAAAATTATGAGAGAAAAATGATGAATTCATTTTAAAAATATAAATCTGCTTTTTTTCCAGGGAATGTTCGCAGCAGGAAGACTCTTATCCATAGCATTGGCAACTAGACTTTCTCCTTCATTTATGCTATTTTGTAATATAGTAAGTAAGCAAGGGCAATTTCGGACAAATTAATTAATGTAAATTAATGATTAATTGATGCAAATTAGCCTTATAACAATATAGAATTTATATTAACACTTTAATTGCCACTTGAATCCAGTATGTTTTTCAGGTAATGTGTTCGAGACGTGTGAATCATACACAATTCATGTGAAATTTCATGTTAATCAAAGAAGATTCACATGAAATCTTTTATTTCTTTTTATTCATAGTTCAGTGATAAATCACCGAAGTAGCATAAATCAAAAATATTTTTTGAATATTTAACAAACAAAATAAGTTGTCTTACCTTATTATACAGGGTGTCCAAAAAGTTCCCGTACTGATGATTTGTGAATTTATTTTACAAAAACAATAGGTTTAAAAAGAATTATTTTTATACCAATGATAAAAAGCACTTTTAACATAACTAAGGAAAAAATACTGAACTTAAATTTAAAATAAATGTTCAAAATGTCCACCCCTTTCCTGGAGACAAAGCTGAACTCGTTTGCGCATGTTTTTCGAAACGCGTTTTAACATACTAAGAGTGATTTCTTGTATCCTTTGGGTAATTGCGATTTTCAAATCATCTATTGTTTGAGGATCACCTTTATAAATTTTGTCCTTTAAATATCTCCACAGAAAAAAGTCCGGGGTGGTCAGATCAGGGGATCGAGGTGGCCAAAGATTTTTTGAGGTAAGTCGATAGCTGAAAAAAGCTTCAAGCAGGTCCATGATTTCATTACTCGTATGGCAAAATTTAATATACTTGAAAAAAAATAATGGAAAATGATTTTTTAAATTTGGAGTACGGGAACTTTTTGGACAGCCGGTATAATAAATTTGTTACTTACGTCCAACTTTATCGACAAATTTGAAGTCGTCGGTAATAAGTTACTAAACCGCCAATTATGGCAATCCGGCAATGGTGTAATCCGTTGATCTCTATCGCCAAATTTAAATCTGTCGCCAATGAGCTACTAAACCGTTGGCGAACACGGTATAAAACGTAAGTATCATAATTCTTTAGTGATTGCTTATCGCTACGTGCTATGTTATTTGATGACGAATCGCTAAATTTGAGCTGATATTCATCTTTTTGCCTGGAATTTTATATCATCTACAGATAGTATAGTATTTAATAATATCTTTAAATGCTGTTATTTCTTCTTGAAAACGAACATTTCTTTAAAAATATGCATAGAATTATATTTGAATTAAAATTTGTGATTATATATATATATATATATATATATATATATATATATATATATATATATATATATATAAAATCACATTTATGTTGTATTGCTCTGCTTTTATTGTATAAAAAAAGCAACTGCTAATAAACAGCAAAAACAAATACGACTCATTTCTAATGCATTTTTGTCCGCCGATTTTGATGTAAAAGGTCACGTGCAGCATATTGTTCCATCTTCGCAAACATTATTTTTGACAGCTGTTGTCAATATTTTTATGATTTTCAAGTAAATTTGGCCAATTATTTCTCATGGCATAACAGGTCGAAACAATACTTTGCATTAAGATGCTCAATATCATATTTTAATTTTCTTAAATCAGAAAAAAAAAAAAAACGTTTCAGTTATAATAAAATTTATTAAACATTAAAATTTATTTAATGTCCCACTTTGTTTTATAAATGTAAAAATTAAAATTTAATTATGGTTCAACTTTGTTTTATAAACTTAAGCATAAAGATGTTCTTAATATTCCATTTTGTTTTATAAGTCTAAGCATAAAAATGTACTTAATAATCCACTTTGTTTTATAAGTTCAAAAATTAAAATTTACTTAATGTTCAACTTCGTTTTATAAATTTCTGAAATGAAATGTGAGCATAAAAATTACTGAAGAATTCAATTTTTTCTAAAAAAAATGTTTCTTGGAATATGTTTGTGTTAACTTAAATATTATTTTACCGCTATAATCAGTTACTCATATATTTACTTTTTCTTCCAAAATAGATTGGTTGTACATTTGGCCTACTACTTATGTTGGCATTAAGGTATAACCACATAATGTTGATTATTGGGACATGTTTATTGGGAATCTTCATGAGTAGTGTATTCCCTACAACGTTGTCACTTACAGAGCAATATATACACGTCACACGTAAGTATACAGTATCATATTGTATTTAAAAGTCTTATTTTAAAGGCCTATTTCATTTAGAAAAAGTAAGATATTTTTCCCAAGTGAAATTTCGTCTTTAATTTCGAGTAATTACAATATTTTTAATGTTGTAATCAAAAATTTTCTAAATATTACCGAATAGCACTTTGGTGATTTTAGAAAACTGAATTTTCTTACGGAAGTATTGTAAAAAATTTTGAAACTATGAAATTTTTACTCACTTTTGAACAAATAATTTTCCTTTGGGGCTCGTGACATTCAAAATCTTAGGAAAACATTACATTATTTAAAAGATAATTCCTCTACTTTTTCTAATTTAGATTAATAAAAAGTTTTGAAATATTTCTGACTAATCTGCTTAATTAAATTTCAGATTCACGTTAATTCGTCGAATCATAACGAAATACGGTAAAAAAAAAATCACAAGCAATAAAATATTTTACATAATACTTTTAATATCTCGGTAAAGTAAGAAACTTTAGAGATAATGGTTACAGTACATTAACATTATCAAGATTTACTTAAAACTGATTTCGATTGACGAGGAAACGTAATCAAAAATGGATAGCAATTTCGAGGAATTAATTAAAAAATTATTATTTTATTTGATGTTATCAACTTAAAATGTAATACTGCATATAAGTTTATTTTCAGTGAAACGAAGGATAAAACGACTATATTGTTAGCTTTCAACAATAAAACCTCAAATATAAAACAACAAAATCTGAAAGAACAATTCTTCATTCCGTTAGTACTTATTACATTCCCTTTTTCAAACTTCTCTTTCAGTAGGCGTGTCCGACGGGGAGTTTGAAAAGAGGTAGAAAGAAAAATAAATATATAGTGGAGATTCTTATGCTATGCACCTTGGGTCAACGCCCTTGGTTCGTTGCTTGTACATCCCTACTAGTGCTTAGTGGATGGCAACTGTCAGGTTAAAGATTTATTTTCAGTAAAACGAATCCTATTAACGGAGTCTCTGTTATCTTTGTATTAATCAAACACAAAGACACACCAAATACAAAGATAACAGTGACCATGGCAAAATATTGATTTTGCCTCTCTTTGTTGTATTTATATTTTATTAGAAATGCAGATATATTCATTTTTGTGATACCTTTATAAATTGGCATACGGGGTATTTATGTCATCTTTCTCGTCACTTACTGTATTATAAATAAATTTGTTTCTAATTCCTGAATTTTTCCATCAGCTTCCACTACTAGTGTCCTAGTGTTTGGAGCAGCATTAGGGGAGATGTCAATGCCAGTTATTGTTGGCCATGTAAGCATAACTTTAAGATAATTTCGTCAGTTTATTTTTAATGTTACATTAATTGATTTTTTTGATCACCATATCAGTAAATATTCAGATAAATATTATATATATCACATAGTTTCTAGTCTTTTTTTCCTGCTCCTGGACTGTACTTTAGAATCAATCTATACTACTATCATAAATGTGAAGTTTGGATGGATGGATGATGTAGGTCAATCAGGTCAGAACGGCTGAAGGAAATTGGAAGAAATTTAGCACAGAGATAGATTATAGTCTATAGAAGAACATAGGTTAAATTATATTCCGATTAATTGTGTGATTAATTTTTTATTAATTAAAAACTAACTTTATCGCCAATAAATAAATAAATAAAAATTTGAAAACATCTGCTTTTTGATTCGTTTGTTTTTATTTTCTATTTCCGGTATTCATCTATTATAAATAGGATTTCCCGACCGAAAACCTTTTTCATCAAAACAAAAAATTAAAAATAATAATAATAAATTTGAAAACATCTGCCCGAGCTTTTTGAATCGTCTGTTTTTATTTAACCGTTTTTCATTTTAACATTATCTTACCATTCTAATGGAATTCTTTGAGATTTATTAGTTCTTTCGTGGATTTCTCGGTAGAAAGACGTTTTCATCGCTGAAAAATTCAACTGTTTTTGTATGAAATTTCTTAAATCGTTTCCTGCTCATAAGAAAAATTAGTTGATCCCAGTAAGTGTATTTATTCTTTCCAATTTCTACCTAAGAAAAGCATCAGTCTGTAGTAGTGAAACTATTAAGAACAAGTGTGCTCATGTTTTTTCTTACCCTGTTTTTGTGTTAATATAATTCGATCTTTCCTGTTCATTTCTCGATTTTTTTTCCAGCTGCACGCATTCCTTTTGCCTACTTTCATTATTTTCAATTCATTTTTTTTGTGAATTCCATATTACTGCATTTATTGATTTTTTTTCTATGTTTCCGTTAATTGCTGCAACGTTAATTGAAACCTTATGATTGGAAATGCTATTGCTGCCGTTCACGCCACATTCCTCTAAAATTTGGCGACAAACTATTTTTCTGGCGAAAATGACTGTATACTAAAGCTGTTCCATTATATGTTTTTGTTATTAAATTGTATTTATCTATATATTTTTCATATATGCTCATAGTGGTATATTTCCATTTGCAAATTGTGTAGAATTCCGCCAGATTTTCTCAAATTTCTCTAGCGATTGTTCGCAAACGGAAAAGTACCCTTATAGTTTTAAGTACATAGTTTTTAATTAGTTTTTTCCCCCCACGCTTATGAAGTTAGACGTTACATGTTTTCGACCCGTTATTTCAAACGATTCTGTTTATTTTCGAACTGTATGATAAATTTAAAATTAAACATTGTTAAGTAATAAATCTTTCGATTCCTTCAGAAGTGCTTTTGAATAAAAATAAAACAGATTAATTGACATTAAAATTTTCTAATCTGCATTGCGTTACCTCAACTGGTGTTTAAAATTCACGTGCTCCAATTGACGTTGAAAATTTTTGCATGCATACGGTTTTGATAATATTTTAGACTGTCAGTTTTCACATAACATCAAAATTTCCTCGCGTACGAAGTCGCAGGCAAAAGCTAGTGTATATATATTTCCTGATTAATTTTTTTTAAAAAAAATTCATTTATTTAAATTTTTCTTTCTTTTGAAATTTTTTTTATTTTTTTTCTATGTTTAAATTGTTTATATTTGGTAAATTTTATTATTTACTAATTATGTTACAATGATAACTGTTGCTGTGAAATATTATGCAGGCTCTTCTGCTTGAGATCTTTAGATATTTTTTCAGTATTCTTTTTATGCCTGATCCTTTATTTTTTGTTTTGGCTTTTTTATTTCCTTCCCTTGTCTTTGACTTCTTTTTCATTTGGTACACATAGATCTGAAAGATTTTTTTTGAGGGGCTAGTCCTTTTAAAGCTATTTAAATTCCTTTTTTTTTGCTTTATTTGTGGGCTTTTTACAAATGTAACGACACTTTTTGGCATACACCTAATAGTTATCAGAATACCATATAGTTCCAATAAAGATTTTTGCACAGGCCGGAATAGCCTGGTTAGTAGAACGTTGGACACACATTCCTTAGGGTGCGAGTTCGAACCTCGCCGGCAGAAGATGCCCCGTGTGTGTGGTGGCTGGCGCTCTATAAATCTATCGTAGTCACTAAGTGCTCCATGCCGAGAGAAATACCACTGAGGGTACTGGGTCAGAGGTGATCGTTCTCTGTTCCAGATATAAATTACGATCTGTGGATGAATGAATAAAAAATGCCTGAATGAAGCCCGCCTGTAAGAAGGGTTGTGACGTGTGTTGAGCTAAGTCGTACTCTTGCACGACCTCGTGACTCTTGGCCCTAGTTGGCGCTACTGAAAAGTGAGAGACGTTCAATCGGTTTAAATCACTGACAGGCTAGTCAAGCGGGCTTGAAAAAGTGCCATAAATAACAACAACAATAATAATTTTTTGCGATTGAATTTTAGAGATGAAATAGTTTTGTATACCATATAAAAAGTGATTTCAGCCAATTTATTCAATTAAGTGTTCGATTATTAAAGTTTCAGAGACCAACGTAATAATGAAAAAAAAAAAAAATCTTGCTCTTGTTACATGACTGTTTTAGTTGAAACAAATATTATGATTGAATGATATATTGTTTTACCAATTCTTGATATTTTTAATATTTATTTTATTGTAAACTGTTTTTTGGAAGGGGTGCCTTTAATCTGTCGGACAATTTATCTTAAACAGGCTGGTGAGCCAGAATGGAATCTATCCTAGGCTCATCTTGGAGACATAAATCGTAAGCAGGGCATTTTTTGGGATGGTTCTGATTTGAATAAAGTAAAAAGAAAATACTGTAGTCTTCTGGAAATTATGAGATTTAAATGAATCTTTATTTTTAACACATTCCCGTCTCCCCACTTCCACCCAAAAAAGATTTTTTAAAATATGATTTTTGTTATTTTTTGTGCATAGTAACAAAAAAAAAATGCAACAAATCTCTCACATAAAATTTAGAATAGCCTTTTTTAATATGTTATCTTTACATCGAAATTGTAAATGTATGTAATTTTTTGAATGAAATTCCTCCACATAAAGTTTGTGTTTTGTCTCTATGCTTAATTGTCAAAAAAACTTAAAAATGCAAAGAAATAGAAGAACTGAACATGGAATATAGATATTATGTTCAAGATTTTAGGTCAGTTTTAAATTTTGGTTCCAATGAAACGAAAAGAAAAGATCCAAAAAGAATATTTGCTTTTCTTTAATATACTACAAAGCATGCCCTATTAGTATAAACTCATTTTCCCGATATTTTATGGCATTCAGAATATTGAACAACTCCCTGGTATTTTTGTGAAAATACTAAGAATTATCTTGTACTATATTGCGCTAGCAAAAGAAAAAAAAATCACGACGGAAAATATCATACTTAATTCATAGTTTCTTACAAGCAAAATTGTTGACCAAAATTATTTCCAGTTTGACTTTGCATTTTTTTACATGCCTGTCCTGCTTTTACGGAACATTTTGATATCGATTGTGATGATCATTTAATAAATATTGCTTCAAAAATTTGAAATTCCCTGTATTTTATAAATTTTAATGGCTTTCAACTATTTTCAGGAATTCGGACGAGCTGGACCAACGAGTTTTCTTGTGATAGGAATGGTCTTATGTTTCATCTCTATAATTGCGTACATGACTCTGTGGTTAGTTGGACTAACACTTCTAAAACCAGACAGTAAGTTTACAGAGAAAAAATAGTAGCCTTGACTAATTCTTTCCTTTAAAAGTCAATTTACAAAAAGGCCACTTTTTTAAAAAATCATATTTATTAATCTTTTTTCTTTTACGTTTAATTTTTTTCCAATGAGAAAATAAAAATTAGCTATATGTATTTGTTAAACATAGCATATATTAAATTTTTTCTAACATTTCAAAGCGAATTTATTTTTCTATTATAACTATAAATCACAATAAATTTTACAAATTCTAAATTAATGCAACTTGAATTGAGTATCAAATTTGAAACCGAAAAGCGGAATTAATAAAGAGGAAATATATTTATATACTCTGTTAGACTATTTTTTAAAAACAATATGTGTATATTAGCGTTTTGATTTTTTTAAGTATATTTATTTAATAATTTTTTGTAGGTTGGCAGATTACAACCTTTAAACTTGATTAACACATTAGGTTTCAACGTAGGAAATTATGAGATTTTTCCTTTAATACAAAATCAGGGATTAAACTTAAAAAAATCAACATGGACGTAGGAAATGAAAACATAAAATTACGTTTTTTTAAATAAAAACAATACAGTTATCGCAATATCCAATTTAAAGCAATCAATTCAAAGGTTATTTAAGTCATTGAAGATATTAGTGATATCTATTGGTAAAAGGAAAATTCTTAATATATTTTCAAAATTTGATTCCTTGTGATTAATTTTTAATAAATATTCGACACTCATTCATTCACGAATCTAAAACAAAAAAAAATAAATGCAGTCATTCTTCAATCGTCAAAACTAATTGCCTTTAGCAACCAGATGGTTCGCCGATATCAATAATTGCTAAAATATTCTTCTAAACATTTTATATAACTTTCTCTTAATGACTTGCCCAGCAAAATATTTTCAAACATTGCATTTTGATAGGTATGTAGTTCTTACCATTTCAGACTACTTTCACAGTTCGGTTCATTGTACTATGCATTTCCATAACTTTCTGCCATCTCGCATAACAGTTGAACTTAAAAGTTAGTTACTTATTGCATTAGTTTGAATTGAAACATACCTCTTTGAAAAAAAATGTACGCCAAACATCTATATAAGTAAAAATGAATCGCCAAATGTGTTGCAAAGCGTAAAACTCGAGAACTGCTAGGCCAAGTCGGCTAGTTTTATATAATATTTGTTAAGACAAGAGGAAAGTTCTTATAGAGAGAACAAACGGGAAAATTGCAAGGAAAATTGAGAGAGAGAAAAGAAGAAGAAGAGGAAAAAACACAATACTTTTTTTACTTTCCCGCCAAAAAAAATCTCCATTCCCCCACACGAGTAAAACTTCAATTTGTTTTTTTCCCCACTCTAAATAGGCTTCACATGTTTCAGACCGATTATTTCAAGCGATAGTTTATTTTCTTAGTGTTTGATGCATTTGAAATTAAGTATTGTTTATCAATCGATTTTTTGGATTTATTTTGAAGTACTTTTGAATCAAAATTAAACAGAATAAAGGAAATTAAAAATTTCTAATCTGTATTGCGTTACCTCAACTGGCGTAGAAAATTCACGCTTTGCGTTGCCCCAACAGGCGATAAAAATTCGCACACGTGCAGTGTATTGTAATTGTTGACAAACTGTGTTTTCATTTTAATTGAAAGTTTTAAAAATATGTACATAATATTGTTGTAGCTATCTCAATCGCAATCGATAAATAAAATAAACTTGACTTGATTTTGAAGAAATATTGCTTGATTTGCAATTTTGCTTTATTTCAGGTACGCACTGTAAATTAATTGTTTTTACGTTAGTTGTGGGCTTTTCCATGCATACGAAGTCGTGGGTAAAAGCTAGTATTCAATAAAAAATATATTCTTGAACAGTAGAATCGTTGTCATTTCTATTATTATTCAATCAATATTTGCTTTGAATTATATTGCATTACATTTACCTTTTTCCCTCTCCATTTTTATGAGGCAATTTCTTTTTCTCTGGTACAGAGAATATCGTGTTAAATCGTTTTGAATATAGATGGAATATTGCATGACTTTAATTTGATCGTTGTCACGATTTACCCTCGATATTCGTTTCGTTTATCTAATTGGTTAGTTCGATACAAACAAATAGTAGATGTGAATCACAAAAGAGTCACGCGTCATTCAACGTTTTTTTTTTTTTATTTTATGGTTATAATTAGGTTATTATAGCCCTATGAAATTGCTCGTTATAAATAATAATAACCATTGAATTTTTTGAAATATAATAATTATGGAAAATGGCAGCTTTACTTCGTTGACGTGCTGCAAAATAAAGTGTCAAGTTAATTTTTAATGTTTATGTGAACGTTTAATGTTTATGAATGTTATATGGTGAAGAAATGATTAAGGATCTTATTATCTCTAATCGATTTTAAATAAATTACTCGAAATAATAATAAATAAATAAAAATAGATGAAAATACTTAAAATAATTTTATCTTGCTGGTGTTTGCGAAAGAATATTATGAAACTACCGATCAGCACAATTTGAATCGAAATTAATGTTGATTTGTTTAAAACTCCATGAAGAAAGTAACTGTAAATTATGTACTGGCAGAGCGAATACAATTTTTCATGGCATAAACACAAAATAAAAAACTAAAATAATAATAAACTTATTTTGCTTTTTAAAATAAACTTTTAAAACAAAAGTGTATAATATGTAAAATAAAAGTGTATAATATGTTTTAGCAGTTATGTGGCCAAATAGATTAAAATTCTCCAATTTTGATTTATAACATTAGGGGGAGCATATTATGTACAAGAAGCGATGGTTAAAACTGACGTCCATCTTCATTATGGTCCAAGAGCAAAAGAGTTCGAAATTTTTCCCTTCACTGATTTTACAATGAGATTTTCAAGGGGATTTTTTTTCACTCGTGTAGAGTTACAAAAAGGAAGTTTAAGTATCTTTAAAAAAATAATAATGTTGCAAACATTATAAATTTTTATCCTTTCCCTCTGAGCGTGAGAACCTGCATGGTACATCGGTTTACTAGAATGCGTGTCAAAAATATTGAAATAGAAAATGGGGAATTGGATCAGGAAGCAGGAGAATAATTTAGAATGAAGTTAATATAGATTAAATAAGATAAGAATTTGGATATTAAGATCTAGATTTAAAAATATCATTACAACAAAAAAATTTAATAGGGATTTCGATTAGAAAACTTTTGTAAATTCATATATTATGCGATTTTTTTAATGTATCTTGTATGAATTAAACTACCGTAATTTCCTGTATATTATTCGCTGATTATCTGTTAAAAAATTACGATCATCACCTCTAATAATCTGCCGCCATGGATAATCCACAATATCTGCTTTTCAATAAGGCCGAGATAACCTGGTTGGTAGGACGTTGGATTCGCATCCCTTTGGCTGCGAGTTCGAACCAGCCAACCAAAGATTCTCCGTGTGTGTGATGGCTAGCGCACGTTCAATCCATCTTAGTCACAAAATTCTCCTTGTCGTGAGTAATACCTCTGTGGTTCTCTGTTCCAGACCTAAATTACGATTTGAGATGAATGAATGATATTAAAGAATGAAGTCAGTTCCATAAAAAAAGGGATTGTGACGTGTGTGAGCTAGAAGTCAGACTTCTGCCCTCGGGTGCTCAGGGGTCTATACCCTCAGAAGCTATCCCATGGGCAGAGCATTTCAAAATGAGGATGAGATGCTTCCGGCATGGTGGTTGGTTGGATGTCGTCACTCTAGTGGATACACTAATAAGTTGGTTAGACTCCTTCCATCGATGAGACGTACGTTTCGGGAAGGGTTGTACCTTGGCCGGTGATGGCCATTAGAACTCAACCACAGTTCCCACTATTCTTTCTGTTGCGGCGGTCCAGTTATTCAGTCTTTTTAGTTTAAATCCTTGTATTTTCTGGTGAATCGGAGAGTCTGGTATGACTTACCCGCAGAAGCTACTGCACCCCCTCCTTCTGCTATAAAAGGGAACACGAAAAAACAACTATCAACTTATATTCAAATTGTGCTAACAGATATCTCTATAATATTCTAAACCTTAGCAAGAAAAGAGATTCCTTTAAATATTTTCATCTATTTTATAGAAGAATTATCTGCTAAAATCTTTGTGTCAGCGCTTAAAGATCATCTGTCGATTATATACGACCGTGGATATTATGCAGGAAATAACGGTAAATCAATATAGCTTAATTCACATCGACTGAGATAAAAGGTGAAACAGGAATGAACGTCAGTAAAGAGAAAAATTAAATCGGTATTAAGTGAAACTGTATGAAGCAAAACATAGCCAAAAATAAACCTTCAATGTTTATTGGAAATATGACTAGGCTGGAAAAATATTTAACGTTTCGTTCTTTATTCGTGCAACAGCAACGCTAATATTAAGACATTCTACATCTGGACCTAATTTTCCAGAACAAACTAACCTTGTCAGAGATCACGTTTGTAATGTCCATGTATTTGTACTTCATCATAGGTAACTGGTTCTGCAAACAACCATGTACTCAGCCAACGAACGCAGATGAGAAAAGAAAAAATTAAGCATTATTTTTCTGTTTAAGGTTTTTCTTAGCCAGAAAACACAAAAGTAAGCATTTGAAAAGTTCCATTATTATCTCGAACAAATTTTCGAATTGAAGTTTAAGGAAAAAATGATAAAGATTTATTACATTACAAAAATTTTCCTCCAAAATTCATTTTTCTTTTCTTTTTTTATAATTAAATTATTCAAATTAAAGGCAAAAATGTTCTGATTTTATTATCTATTATTCAGAAGATAAACGAATTTTAAAATTTCAAACTGGAAATTTTATTTTAAAATTTAAAAGTATTCTACATTGGTAATCAGTTTATTTATACCAGATACAAAGAATGAAGAAAAAAATATATTTAACGAAATAATTTGAAGTTTGTATCTATAAAAAAAAAAAACAGTTGAATAAAGTATCTTTTTTACCTAGTATAAAAATAATTTTACAAGGAGTTAATTCATGCTGTGTTAATACTTCAAATTCGAGTTGCTACCGCAGATTTTGGAGGACATGATAGACCAATAATAGACCAACAGAAGACAATGTGACACTAGATGACATCATGTAGAATGAATCATTCTAAAATTTTATATAATTCCTTACATGAATTACTACTATTTATACAAAAGTGAAGAATAAATTTCAATTTACGAATAAGTTTCAAGGTCAGAAAAAATAGTAGTTGCACTGTCAATATTCAAGCAAATACATATTTCCGTCACTGATTGATGTTGAAAATTTTCAATTAAATAAAGTTCAATGAATATATTTTTCAGATAAAATATGGATATTAAGTATTCCGAAGAAAACTTTTTATAATCTAAAGGATGTTATACTAAAAACAAGAAAGCAAATTCCAATGAGAAATATTATTTTAGATGAATTATATAATTAATGCAAAACACATAACTATGCACATACGCATACACAAAATAATAATAAACCTAAAAAAATCAAGTTGATTTTTCAAATAAAATAATTTAATCCTTCGCACTTGGAAAGTAATTTGATGCAAAATTATCCAGCTAACACAAAAATTTGATTATCGTTACAAAAAATAATAATTTTTCCATAATAATAAATATATCTATGTATGTAGTTTTAAATTGAGTTTAACCGAAAAATTAATTTTAATCCTCTCATCAATATTAATGTATTTTTAATAAATAAACAAATAAAATGTCAAAATGATGCACCGTCTTGAATGGTAAGTGAGAGACACCATCCGATGTAAAGAGTTAATAATTTTCAAAATTAAGTTATTCAAAAATTAATTAAAGTTTCATTAAAACATCGTACAAAATTTTCAAAGAACATTCGTTTTTAATGAAGATTTTGAAAATAATAATAATAAATTTTTTCCTCTTCCAGCCACACCGGGCATAATGGTCTTCTTTGCCAAATATATGCCAAAAACTGTACAGAAAATGGAAGGCGAAAACACAAGTCTGGTCAGTCAAAATGTGCAGTATTATTCTCGCATGAACACAAGCCCCGCTCAAAGCCCAGAAGATCAAGAAGGGACAATCAATTTCGTGAAAAAAGAATGCGAATCTTCTCACTGAACCTGCTGACCAATCAAGAAACGTTTTAAAACTCAGGTCTTGATCTACAAGTACCTTTTAAAATAATGTTTCAAGGAATCATGTTAATTTATAAACAGAAAAAAATATTTACTTATGTTTATGTACAGAACATCCAAGAATAAAATCTGCTCTGTAAATATTTGATTATTGTAAGACATTAAATTATATGAACTTGAAATTATATATTAATATAAATTAGAGAAAAAGAAGGCATGTTAAATCGGTATTTTTCCATTAGACAGGAGCAAGCGAAAAATCGCCAAATAATGTAGAATTCCGCCAAATTTTCTTTGGCGATTTTTCGCTTGTGCCCGGCTAACGAAAAGTGACATTAAATCCTAGATATGCCAGTGCATTTATTCTTATGGATATGTTTCCTCATTAAATGAACTTATTACATAGTAAGTTTTTTTAATATTAGATCAAAATTAATAATTTCGCATTAGAAAAAAATCCGATTATTAATAGATGTTCCATGATTGAACAAAACTCGCAACTATATTTCTGTCTAGATTCAACGAATGTTTTGTTGTTACTCCATATAATTCACGAGAGAAAACTCTATATGCCATTCATTTTATATTCCATTCAGATATTTACTCACAAAAGTGCACATTATTAACTTGACAGTTTTCACTTTCCCGTATGCGTAGTGTCGAAAATAAAAACTTGAGATTTTTAAGAATCTCCACATTTGGGGAAAATATCCATCTACTTGTAACAAAGATAACTCAAAAAATGATTTGATCTAGACGGGTGAAATAAGTATAGTCTTAATAATAAATTTGTAGATTTCCGTCATATTTTGAGCAAAATCTACTTAGAGAAAATCTGTTTGTTCGCATGCCCTAATATAATCTAACACAATAACTACAAAATGAAGTAAGATAAATAAAATGATGCGCAGATTTAGATATCCATAACATTTTGAGCCAAATTCAACAAAGAATTAACCCTTTGTTGGTCTGCACTTTCAGAAACATGTAAATCAGGAATGTACAACCTATGGCCCTCGTAGCTTTTCAAGTTGGCCCGCGAATGCTGTTAATAAAATAAGACTAACTTCAAATGAAATGAGAGTTTTTCAAATAAAGAGGGAAAAATCGGATGCGAAAACGATTCTACATCAGAATAAATAATTTACAGTTGTTCGTTAAGGTCATTTATTTTTTTATTACGCGGCTTTTCAGTTTGTTCCCTTAATGGCTACCTGCGAACGAGCACGCGTTTTCGCATAGGAGCTCACGGACATGAAAAATTTCCACCCATGAAAATACAGTATGAGGACCAAATTCGAATCTTGCGTAATGCATTTGATGACCGGTTTTCAGATTTTGAAAAGTGTCTCAACAAATATTGATGTATTTTCTTCTCCACTTTCTGTTGACATAAATCTAGTGGCTGAGAGTACGCAGTTAGCATTAATTGATTTGCAGAATTCTGATTTTTTAAAAAAAATCAGTTCAGAGGGAAAACCGATATTAGAATTTTATAAAGACTTACCAAATGAACTTTCGTGCTTAAAGCAAAAAGCAGCAGCATGTGCAACTTTCTTTGGTAGTACTTACATTTGTGAGCAAACTTTCTCACTAATGAATTTAAACAAATCAAAAATAAGAAATAGAATAGCAGATGAGAACCTTTCTTTTGTTCTACACCTTGTCACAACCAATCCTAAGTCCAACATAAAATCAATAACTTCAAATATTCACTCCCAGCCATCTCATTAATTCTTACTAATTTTGATAATTAATTTTTTCTCAAAATTTAAATTGTGTTTTCTGTATAAGTACCAAAAAGTTTTCATCGTTTGTGTTATTCTATTTCAAGTTTACCACCTTTTTAGTAGGAATAAATTTTTTTGTGATTAAGTATTTTAATCATATCTATAATGTTTGTGTTTTACTTATTTATTTATTGCATAATGTGTACATGAGTAAAATAAGTAAAGTAATAATTGTAATCCGTGCGTATTGCCATGAAAAAAAAGCGTTTTCACATTTATAACATTCACGTGCTGCTTTGGCCCTCAAAATGATCCTTTTTCATATTTTGCCCCCCCCCCCACCTGAAAAGGTTGTGCATCCCTGATGTAAATACTATAACTCAAAGATGCGATGACTTAAATATATCTGGCATGAAAATTTTTGACTATACGTGTTTTTTTTTTTGGTTAAATTTTTTGTTCAGTTGGTTAGAAAGAGTCTAAAACACAAAACTATCTTTCGGTTACTATTAACCGTATGTTATCAATTAACAGCCGAATAACTCACCAAAGATAACACGATAGATTCAATAAAAATGCGAAATTCATGCCAAAAGTTATTTCGTAACTATTGTATTCAATGCTTCGCAAGTTATTCTCTACGATAACACCTTAGGCGAGAAAGTTTTGGGAAGACCACTTCCTCTGTTTCTCTTATTTATTTATTTATTTGCTTTATTTCAAATACACATAAGACAATGGGAAATAAATAACGTATTCACATCAAAAATAAATCTGTAACAAAATATAATAATATAAACAGGTGCCATTAATAAAATTATGAAATAATTTTATACAGATAAGGAATTTTTATTTTTTTTCAGTTACAAGAAAAGAATTAAAATATTCCCAATCATTACTCGAATATCTGTTTATACGGTGGAAATTCAGGATTATGAGTGGACTTTGGGATATAAAAAATATTATATTGGGAAAATAATAGCGAGACCTTGTTTAGTATCCTTGATGTGGCCTTTTCTATGTGAAAGAAGCTATTTATATTTATTAAAATAGATATGTAATACTGACTGATTCGTAAAATTTAGTTCTGAAAATTGAAGCTCTTTTTCAACATTTCAAACACTTTTTAATTTCTCATATATATACAGAAAGTACTAAAAAAACACTTGTAAATTTCAAAAAATTGAAATTCGAAATTGTGTCGAATCTCCACACCTCCCTGCATTCGAAAACACCCACCCACACGCACACACATTTTTGGCTTTATGTTTCTCTTCTGTAACAAAGATATCCCAAAAATACTTGAATCAAATGGATGAAATTCAGTAAATGTTATTTTCATCAAAATCTGTTCAGAGGAACTCTGTGTTCTGTTGTCTAAATATAATTTAATACATTAATTGGAAAATGAAGAGAGTTTGATGCATAAAATTTGGTAGACATATTGAATATTTGAAATGAAGATGCATGTGAAATTTCAAGTTAAATTTGTTAAACGATTGACTGTCTATCGGTCAGTACTTTCACAATCATATTAACACATTGTGATGATTGCTATACATATAAGCCAGATAACATCCCTCGGACCGAAGTGCACTTTTGGCCCAACGGATATGTTACTGGATTACTAACCATAAGATTGGGAGTTCGGGCCATGCGCATCCGTTATATTCACCCTAAAACATACTTGAAAAAGTAATCGCTTAAATATATGGAATTTGCTTTACGAACTGCAAATGCTGCTCAGTATCAAATTCCGATTTCAATCGGTTTAAAAAAAGTGCTGAAACAAATTTGATTTGCGAGCAACTATTAACCACAAATCAAGGATCAGACGATAGATTCAGTAAATTCTATATTGACACCAAAATCCATATTTAGTAATTATTAGTCACCGATGACACGCGATATATATAAATTTAGATAAGAAGAATGAAATTATACTTTTGTTAGTGGTTTCAAAAGAAAAATTAGGAAAGATCACTACTGCAGGTTTTTGAGTTTTATATATTTATATAAAGTGGCTAATCCCCGTTCAATTTAAGTAATCGTAATTCTATTTAAAAAAATGACTTAAGTTGTGGGAATATAAAATTGGGAAACTCAAGTATTTTTATAAAACATAGAAAAATTCTTTAACCCCTTGAACGAAAATGACGAGTCCAGCTCGTCATAAACTTTCCTGAACTGACAATGACGAGCTGGATAATAATGTCGCCTCAAATTATTAAGGTTTGATGCTTTTCTTGAGAGGTATTTGTAAGTCTATTTCTTTGATATACTTGTGTACATGTTTCTAGTTATCGCTAGAATTTAATTTGTATAAATCTATATATATGTATAAATGTTGAAACACGTACTTACTTTCGTTTAAATACTATGTAGAGCTGTAATATTTTTGCTAAACATTAATGAAGAATTAATCGACACTAATTATATTCTTATATAACAATAAACTTTAAAATTAATGTGTGTAGCAAAAATTATTTTTAATAATAAATTATTTGAGCAAAAAAAAAAAAAACAAAAAAAACGTAAGTTTCTTTATCAATACCTCGTCTTAAAACTAAGAAAATTAAATCGTCTGCCAGAGCAGTGCTGACTGAAAATAAATTGTCGTTCAAAGGGTTAATGTCTCTCTTATTTTACAGTGTCTTAAGTATTAAAAAAATGAGGTATCGATGTTAAAAAGTTCAATTTCTATACGATTTTTTGAGCTAAGCTATCTTTTCTTCTATTATAATAAATTCTATTTATAATAAAAGATCAATTATGAAAGGGGGGACCATTAGTGAGTAAGACTTACCTCGGAAATATAATTTAAAATTCAATAATGAATAATTTTCAGTAGTGCTTGCTTATATTAAAAATTTTCGATTCACATGGGAAAAAAAAGAATACCATGCAAAATTATAAGCAGCTAAAACAAAATTTATCTACCATTCTTCAAAATGGAAGGAGTTTAGTATCACCATTGTGATATTTTGATCCGTACAGTAAATAAATATATATTAATCACAGAGAAAAATGTATTAATTTTTCATAAATAATTACAATAAATAATCGTATACAGCAAATTTATATCATGTTAAATTAATACACATATGTAATATTAGATTAATTTCTATGGTTGGTTTAATTTTGTTATAACGCTTCTGATCGAGAAAATAAATAAAGTCCATAATACCCGTGGTTTGTTTTAAATCGAACATCAAAACGTGCTTCCTTTTAGATGAATAATAGAGGCTGCGATAGCCTGTTGATAAGAACTGGGCTTTATGACCAGAGAGTTTCAGATACGAGATCTAAATGCATTGAAGAATCGTCATGAGTGTGGTGCTCATTAAGTGCATCAGGGCAAATGTCCTCCATTAGTGTTGTGTGGAAGTTTCGAAAGGTTTGGTGTTGTTGTTCTCGCCATCTGATCGCTGTTTAAAATTGTCCTAATATAGCTCTTGTATTGCTTTAAAATCGGACATTAATATAATTTAAACAGATAAATAACAATTTAATATAACTCGAAATTCTCAGAGTATATATATATATATATATATATATATATATATATATATATATATAT
>JAOUZG010035502.1:598255-634585 GCA_026289955.1 Argiope argentata | reverse complement strand
ATATATATATATATATATATATATATATATATATATATATATATATAAATCAAGCTTATAATAATAGGTTTAAATTAAATACGTTCACGATACAAAAATTCTATTAGTCTACGCAAACGTAGCGTTAGATAATGTTTCATTGATCGACAACCTTTTGATGAATTTAGTCTGTGCAGCACACTTTATCTCAAAAGCTCTTTTTGTTTCGTATTCAACATATTAACGAGTATTCGGTCAAACTTCCTCAGAATGAACTTCGTCCAAAATTTAATGGAATAAATTTGGCGAAAATAGTATTTACTAAATTTCATTCTGTTAGCGCAAAGCCTTTCTGATTCAACGAGTTCATAAATAGACAGATTTTATTCCAAAGTAGATTTTTTGGGGGGACTCGGAGAAGTTTGAAACGTGGAGATTGTCCGAACTTCCAAGTTAGAATTTTTTGATGACTACAATATTTTCTCATCAAATATTTCGTACATAAGAAAGTAAAAACAACATTAAAAAAAGTTATCAAAAGTGAAAATGACATTCATCTGTAATGAGGTTTAATTTATTATTATCATCCAATTTAGAAAGGATTTGAAAGCTATAATCGGACGGACCTCGTATTAGCTGCAATCGAATGAAAAGGTTACTAAAACAAGACCCTCTCTCATTAAGCTTCTGTGTGACACAAGAATGACTTTTGACTTTGAAATTAGATTTTTGCTTGTGGTTCTGAGCCTGAAATCCTCTATCGAAAAGCCGACCATTAGATCAAGGTAGTCTCTATTATGATTAAGAAAAGCGATCAAAGAATATTAAGTCATTCAGTCACAAGATAAAAGCTCGAAAAAACTTGATAATGTTTTATTAGCAAAAATACTTCTTTCCTATGCACTTTTTTTTGCCCTATATCAAATGATTCAAATTTAATATGAAACAGATTTGTTAGGGGAAAAGAATAAATGACGAGATGACTAATTATTGCATTAATGATATCTGTGATTGAAACTACTGGACACGATAAAAAGTGGCTTCATTTATTGTCCATAACACAAAAATAACGACAAATTATTACATTTATAGGTAGTACAAGATAGACAGTCTATGATATTAATGAAAAAATATAAAAATCAAGCTGCATTCAACCATAATAAATAAAATGTACATAGTCCTTGCATTCAAACTCAAAATGAACATGCAAATAAATTCTTACAAGTTTTCATAGTTTTAAGAATTAGTTCCTATATCAAATTTATACAAAATAAATTGCAGTAAACACAAAGTTTTTGAAATCATATGTTTATAGATAAAAAAATAAATTGCACCACTTTAAATTATTTTATCCTCCTGAAATCTAGCATTTTAAGTATAATATTTATTATAAAAGCTGATTTGCAGAATATTTTATAAATAAACAAGTTTTCACATGAGACATTTCACATTTAGACAACACACAGGATATGCATAATACATAAGACATACACCACATGAAATACACATATAGTTTATGACAACTACTTCCATCATCCCAATTTTAAAAAAAATAAATCAGCACTCTCCTTTACAAATAAATTGGCAGAACAATGAAAACACACATGTAATCATTTTATAATGATAATTTCAATAATTTTACATTCATTTAATCACCCATACAAGTAAAAAACGAATGCATTAATAAAGTATACACCATACATATATCATACATGAGTGTTTAATTGTATAGCTCACTCAGTATATTTTTATGAATATAAATACTGATGCTTCTAAAATGATATTAATTCAAATTACTAAATGGACTCATAAAATCTGTTATTTTCACATATAAAATATTCCCAGTCAACTGGAGACAGTATGTCAACTTATACTTTAATGAATATTTCATATACTTCCTTTTAGCTTATTTTATGATTTGCATACTACATCACTTATAATTTTGGTATGCAAAGTGTATATATATATATATATATATATATATATATATATATATATATATATATAATGGAACAGTCTCTAATTTCAGATGATAAAGCAAAGATTTGATGACAGCAAAGGCTGATAGATGCTATGCAAAGTAGCAGCAAAAACTAAATTTAATGGAGGTGCTATGTTACACCAGATGTATTTAAAAGATTTAATTTTTTTATGTACATGTAAATTAATGGATATATTAGGTTTATTTCATGAACTCACTCAAAAGATGATGTAATCAAAACTAATCTGTATTGTTAAAATATGTACAAAAAAAAAAAACTTTTTTTGCTACATAGGCAACTAAATGTATATTAAAATATTTTTTGAAAAACTTTTCAATTTTTTTTCATTATTATTTATTACTTATTTAAATATTTAAGGCTGAAAAATAGAGTCACTACAATGAAATTCATTTTTTTAATTATTCAAAATATTTTTTTAAAAATACCTAGAATTAAAATACAATAATTTAGCTACAACACACACACACACACACAATATTTGTGTCCCCCCCATACATGGTATTTACGGTTTAGGGAATTTTAAAACAGTTCACTTAAAAAATAAATGGTTATTAAAAATTTAAATCGAAATTTCAATGTTAGAATTAAAGAAAAAATATTTTTTGACTTAAAATAATAATTAAAAAAAATACTACATTAAAATTATATTGTAATTCAGAGAACTTTTTGGCCAATTAATTATTTAGGTTTTTCTAATGAGTCTTATATTATTAGAATAGTTCTATCATAAAAAGCTGATCCAAGTATTTCCATTTCAAAATATTTTACAATGTTTTCCAAAGCTGCAATTCTTTGAAAAATAATTTGTTGCTCATTGCTACTTTTCATATTAAACATTAATTTAAAACTTTACTTCCCATTTTTTAAAAATTGCAATAATTTAGCAAAATAATCAGGAATTCATTGCCTGAATGTCTAATATTTAAAAATACAAGTCTTTGCCCAGGATATTCAGCCTATATGTATCCTTTAAATAAGAATTTCCAACTATTTGAAGGAAATAATTTTTACAATTACATTGAGAAAATGTATGTAAATTATCAGAACAGATCTTTAACTGAGTTGAGTTTGAACTTTAACAGATTGCATGATTGACAGATAAATATCCTCAGTTCTAATAAGAAGGAAACTTTTTCACTTATTACTTTTCTTTTAAAAGTGGTATATAAGTTTGAAAAGAATTGAGTAAAATTATTCAAATTTTGTATGCTGATAAAATCTTTTTTTCCATATATTTTAATATTGAATAAGTACTGAGAATAATGCTAGGTGCAGTAAATATGTCTTCAGTTCTTTTTAATTTTTTGATATATCACAAAAGAATTGTTTATTGAACAATTATTTCTGGGAATTATTTAAATTATGTCAGGTACACTTTTTATTTTATTTATTTGTATACAATATCAAATTTTTATTTTCAGGAATGATTTATATAAAAAATTTTTCTCTGCTTCTATCAATATGAATTCCTTTTTGCCATTTCCAATATTGTAGTCTATTAACTAGAATACATATATACTCTTTTAATCTCTGGCTTATAATTATTATTTTGTCTGTTCAAAATATACTAATTTATCTAATGTAATCTAATGGTTAAAAAAATGCTCATTTTATTTTTTCACGTAAAAATCAATTCTAATAAAAAGCTAATTATCACAGCTTTTGCAAAAACAAACTATGTTAATAAAGACAGAATTTTGTTACTACGAAATAAAGCAGAAGTAAAGACACATTTCAGAGGAATACAAAATTAAGTTTCTTAGTAATTTTTTTAAAAAGAAAGATCCTAGTGTTTCTTAAGCATAAGAATTTCAGAATTTAAAAACAAAATTTAAAAAAAGTCGTTGAAAATTTTTCAATTCTTTCAAGAAAGCTCAAATGGTTTTAATTTGATTACAGGCAATAACTAAAACTTTAAAAATAGAATTCTTTGCTGGTATTCAATCCTATGTTATTATTCCTGATACTTGTGACATACTGAAAGCTTTTTCTATTTTTCAATAATTAGTAATTTATCAGAGAGGAAATATTGCATTTAAAAGCTACTGGCAATTGTTAAGAGAAATTTTTCATAATTGAAGGTAAAGAGGCCACTAGAATAGAAACAACTAGTTATCCAGAACAGGGAAGAGGGATCATAGTTTCATATATTTAAACTATGGGCCTTACAATAAATATAGACAACTTTTTAAAGCAAAAATGACTGTTAAAACCTTAAAATTTGATTACTCACATCATTCAAAACTAAATATTTTATTATAATTCATTTTTTTGCTTGATGCAAGTATTTAAGCTATTCATAATACAACTCATTACATAATTACGATATAATATGAATTATTTTGAATTAGCAAATTTGGAAGCTTTTAAAGATTTTCAACTGAATTTTCCCTATTGTGAGCAGTAAAACCAAATGACAGTAAGAAAAATAAAGCAAGGTTCACAGACTTTTTTTAAAAAAAGAAAAAGATGATTGAAGCATCACTTAAGCAAGAATTTTAAAGTTCAATGAACAAAGTTCACTGTCAAAAGCTTTACTTTTTTAAAGCCATAAATCTTTGTTCAGCTATTTTCATTTTCAAACAGCTTTTATACCTTTGCTCACCAGAGAAACATTTTAAATTTATAGGAACTAAAGGATAAAAAAACGATTTTTGATGTTAAAATAGTCTAAAACAGTTATCATTTCCAGATAATTTAGAAAATTTTGCTGCTTAAATTATCATCATAACTAGATATTTCAATAAGATAAACATGATCATTACAGAACAGTTAGATAGAATTTTTTAAAAACAGAAATGCATGAAAATGTATTTAATACTGAGCTGCATTAGTTAGACTTCAACACTTTTCTTACATCAAAACTATTTAAATTTCAGTTCTGCTCAAGTTTAAAATATTATAACCAAAGTTGTAACTAGTTTGAGGAGAAAAAACATTATCAACACCTCTAAAACTATATAATAGAATGCTCATATTATGTATTACGAACACAGAACAGTAATTTAATTTTAGAATTCATGATTAATTTTACAGAAGGACAAAGCCACACAATGAAAAACCACACCATAAGACTACCTGCAGTTGAAGTTAGATGACATTCACAATGTCTTTTCTAAGTGATTGTAATGTTACCCTAATTAAAATCCCTTTTTTCAACAAAATAAAGAAGAAACGCCTTGTTATTAATAATTGCATTATAAAAAATGTATTTGAGAATATCATAATTCAAGAATAAAACATGCTTCCTGACAAGTAAATTATAATTAAAATACATAGATATTTTACAGGAGATATATTGCCAAAGGAAGAAAGGTAAATATTAGAAAATTTCTCAAACTGTACAATTTTATTTTTAAGAATGATAAATTTTAATAACTGAAAAAAATTTAAGAACTAATTTGTATATTACATGCAAAAATATTTTAAAAAGAAAAATGAAACTGAAACAAAACTATCTCAAAATAATAAATAAATTATAAAACTTTTTGGTCTAAATCATAATTTTTTCTACAAAAATTTTTCATTCCATTTTACTATGAGATAAAGAACATATTATGAAAACGAATTTCATGGATTAGTGCAAATTAAAACAGATTATCTAGAGAATTTCTCAATTAATTTGACTCTTGGCAGCATAGAGTAATAATTTCAAAATTAGTAACATTTCTGTTAGCTTGACAGCAATTATAATATGCCCAAAAATAAATACCTTTCCACTGATAAGAAGAGTTAATAAAATATTTTCCCTTTGAAAATGTCCCCCATTTTGTGTTTATGCCTATATTTTAGCAACTTATGTGTTAGAGGAAAAATTAACCTTTGCTTAGTAATAACAACCAACAAGTTTACAAAAAATACCAAAAATTAAAACAGATACATAAGACGTTAAAGGAAAAAATAACATGAAATGTTGAGTAGCTTTGAAAATTAAATATAAGTTTCATAAATTCTAATAACAATTTTTAATAATTGAAATAAATTGCAACATTTTTTTAAATCAGTAAAATAAAATGTGTGGAACAAATAAAGTTTTTAAAAAAATAAACAACTTGCAAATAAATTTTAAGCTAATGCACACATAATTTGTCTTGAAAAATTTCACATATCAGTAAAATTAGCAGATTTAGAGCAAATCACATTGAGGTAAATTTTCTGTGCATATTGAAATTTAAGCAGATTACCTAAAGAATTGAAGTTACTGAATTTGATCTGAGTTGCCCACGATGCTTTGAATCTGAGCCCCAGGATTTTGATTTAGCCCTGAAATGACGCATCTCGAATCCATGGTCTTTGTGATTCATAGGCTTATAATCTTGTGGCTCGCACAACTTTTTATGATCTTTATAAAAGGCTTTATATCCTCCTTCCAAGATGTACAATTCTGGATATTCCAATCGGGGATAATTGCCTTGATTCATTTCACGATCTTTCTTTCTTAAAAATCGGCACAGATTTGGTGCTCTTTCAGATGAAAACTCACAGTGGAAGATTACAATTGTATTTTTAGTACATTTACCAGAATTTGTTAATAAAGTTTCAAAAATATCCTCTTTAGTGTAAATATTTTTTGCACCTTGTATATGACCACCTTCAAATTCATATGGATACCTATAACAAGAAAAAGAAAAAAAAATTAAAAACCTCTTAATATTTGCACATTTTCAGAATTTCCTATTTATTCAGAAAAAATTCATAATAAGTAGTGCAGGAATTTAAAGTAACTTGACATTTTATTTTCACAAAGAACATCCTTAAAGTACAAAAAGGTTATGATAATTACTCATAAATTCAACATTATATGGAGTTGATATATAAATCTTATATAACATTAAAATACTTATATATAAGGCATCAGAAGATTCTAAAAGCTCAAACAAGATTTATTTTTTCATCCTTGCAAAAAATAAATAAATCCGAAGTTAAAACAAGTGGACATGAGACAGTGAGAAACATAATTAAACACTAAAGAAATTATTAAACATACAATCAAGGAATAGACATCAAATAAAATTTATATTATAGAAATAAATAATTCATTTTATTCTTTTATATATTTTTACATTAATATAACTTGCATAGATTTTATTGAGCACTGATATAAAAAAATAAGCAAGTACTTATTTGGCTTCATTATTATAATTTATACTACTATTTTAAAATAAAGATCTTATTTAAATAATTCTAGAATGATCAAAATATTATTTCCATAAGGAGTAAGAACACCCCCCCAAATAATAAGTTACTTTGCCATCAAAAACCACCATTTAAAGTATAAAAGTGGATTTCTCATTGTATTTTTTTTTCTCTTCATAGATCTTCCTTTAAAAGATCAAGCATATCAAAGCTATGAAGTATTCAGGGAGAATTTGTTCCCCTAGAAGAATTTAATGTGCCAAAAAAAGTACAAAGTTACTTTAAGAATGCCTTTATTTCTATGCTATTATTTTAATAACATAACATGTTGAATACTGTGAAGTTTTAAAAATGTCACATTTGATAGTAATAATACAGTTATTCTAAAATTATTCCTCAGTACTCAGAAGTAGGTGATAAAAAATAATAATAATTATTATTATAACTTTAAAAAACTACCCTTTTTAATTCAACAGATTAACTCAAGTTATTTGCAGTTTACAAAAAATTACCTAATGTTCCAGTACCGGCTACATCTTGAAAACCTTGTCTCACTTTTAAGCTATAAAGAGGTATTTTTATATAGATCTAATAATTATGAGTCATGTTTAGATGATGAGAACATGACCTGCACCCACTTTTCAAAATTCTACAACATTTCAGTAGACACATCTGAAGAAATAGAGCATTCTAGATACATTGGGATATATTTATTTTAAAAGCTCCTAAATATACAATCTGCACAGAACAATTTTTTTCTGACTCATCCTTGTTTTACAATAGAATATTATTCAAACAACTAAATTTATTAAAAGATGATATCATGCAACATAGGCTGCCATAAAGTGTATATGATATTTTTTTAATGAATAATAAGTTTTTATATAAAAAGGAATTGGACTCTCATTTCTTCATCCTATATTAGTAAGTAAAGTTTTACTTTGAAGTGATAAAACCTAAATAACAAAATAGTTCATATAAATTTAAAAAATAAAACTATTTAATCTTATATTCTTTATTAATTTAATATCTTTCAATCTGCATTATAGAGAATATTGATGATTAAAAAAATGGAAATAATAGCATTAAGAATAACAGAAATCTCAAATAATCTTATACAAATAATTCTAAAACTTTGATCATGTAGTCAAAAACTCAATCATATTAAATGCAATTTTAAGAATGTTCTTAATGCAAAATCAATCTGAAGAAATTCAGAAAAAAAGAATTCCTTAGTTTAGAATTTCAAATATGATGACTTACTTTTCTGATTATTAAGTGTTATTTCTCCTGCATTATAGTTTTCATAATCTATTACATTTGAAGAGAATAAAATGCTTCATTTCTTTCTTTCTTTCTTTCTTATCATAAGCTTTGCATAACAGAATCCAGACTTTTCATTTCCACAATTTTTTGATATTTTAATTATATAGACCATTTTCTGCCTTTAATTAATTTAAATGATTAATGACTTTAGGTCTTACAAAATTGGCATTATATAATTAATAGAATCATTAAAATGACAATCATTAAAAAAACATGTCATTTAATTTACCATTACCAAACCAATTATCCACAAAATTAGAAAAAAAAAGAAGAAAAAAAAAAAAGAAAAGAAAAAGAGTACGATTTTTTGTATATCAAATGAATAATGATAAAAAACATTCAATTTCATTAAAGAAATTTCAATTTGTTTCTAAAATCTATAATTTATAGAATACATGCATTCTTGATTGATCATATTTTAATATACAGCCTTGATTAACAATGGGACTAACTTATGTTCATATTAAAAACAGCCCATATGGATCTCTGTCAGCAAGCTGTGGAGCTATATCTCAGTAGGTTGAGTCCTATTGTTTGAAATAGGGAAAGGAGCCATTTTCAGCCATTTCCTCCTCTAATTTCGTGAAGATTAAAACTATAAGGACAAATAAAATATGACTGATGTGAGCTTTCTATCAGCTGTATTTTCTTTATCCTTGCAGTAATTCTGATGAAATTCAACAAGGAATTCCCAAGCTTAGATTGAAAAGGGGTGATTTAGAATTCTAGAGATTATAATTGAAGAAACTGCAGATATTTATCTAAAATTGTGTCATAACTATTGCAAAAAGCAGTATTCCCATAATGAATTTATTTAAAATTAAATTTATTTAAAATTACATAAATTACAAGAACACAGCACATTGTGCAAAAGAAAAATCAGAAATTACCACGCAGCAAGTTTGATTACATGTGAAGTTATTCCTGAAAAGTGAAATGACTTATTTCCATTTTTTCCCCTCAAACATGAACTGTTTAGAGTTTGATCAATAGTTACATTATCTTTAATTACATTTTTTAAAAAAAAATCAAACTATGTTTTTTTTATAATGTAATAAATCTAGAAGAATACAAGGTTATTTGAGACCAGAAAATTCTAGACTTTCAGAAAGTTGACTGATAATTGCACTAAAAGTTGATAACATTTTTATACACTTAAAATATTTAATATTAAAATTAAAATTTACGATCTTTAAAAAACATTATGCAATTATACTTACATTATTCCTAATAATTATCCCCTCCCCAATTTAACAAAGTACAAGGGAAAAAAATGTAACCCAAGAGATAGTGCACAGGGCACAGCACCCCCCCCCCTCCACTTCTTTGAAAAACATCAGTCCCAAAGAAAAAAAAATATTGGTCTTAATCACTAATCCTTTTAATAATTTCTTATCTGATACTTATTAAATATAGAATAACCTTTATTTTATTTTCGTTGGTGAGGCATTCATTTCTTGGAATATATGTGGTATAAGGTGATTCAATCTCTTCTTGAGATGTTCTTCTATGCAGCATAGAATACCAACTATAATGTATTTATGTTGTCTCTTTGTAAATTTCTTAATAATTAACAATATAGACACAAAAAATAACGGATTAGGAAAATGAAATGAAACATCTTATTAAATGAGGTGAAGAAGAATTTAAAATACTATTGATGAATATGCCACCATTGATGAAAAATTCAAGGAGTTTCAAGCGTGATGTTCGTTAGATCAAAATATAGAATTATAATCTTTGTCTAAACTAAACCATTTTACTGTAATCATAAGGTGATACATGAAGACATTTTCAATTTAAATATTTACCATTTGATGTTACAAAAAATTTGTGAACTCTTTTATTTAGATTAGGCAGAAATGTAACAGAGTATATTTGGTATAAAAGTTATCCTCCAACCAATTAAACCAGTTATCCTCCATCAATTTTTATCAAGGAAGCTAAGCTTAACAAGAAATATATACATTTCATCATATATTGATTATGGAGAGTTAAAATTAATACATAAAAGATCAAATTACTTTAATGTTAACAAAGAGTCCTTGTTGGTCCTTTAAATATACAAGTAGGAGAAAATTCCTGAAGCAGTTGGCTTTATCTTTTGTAAAGTTACAAAGATTAGAGAAAATATGCTAATATTCCTAATACCCTCCATGAAGAAATGGGTGAAGCCACTTTCAGTATTTCGCAGGAGATTCCACCAAAATGAACAATGTATTGTATACTCAATAACTAAAAACAAGACTAGAATTTCTTGTATAAAATAAGATAATTTTGCTGGTTAAAAATATTTTTCTTACATTTACTAGAGGTGTACATAAATTAAAACCCCTGGACAAAGATACACAATTCTTTTGAATAGAAATTTTATTAAACATTAAAAAGTTTTCTTAACTAAAGTAATGTGCCTTTTTAATGAAATAATATATTTATTTTTTATAATCAAATAATTTCTTTGAAATTTAGAGTACATTTTTTTCATCAAGTCGAATGGATGTATCAGTAACCCTGCCTGATCTTAATACTAGTGCTGGTTGTGAACTAACATTTGAATTTGCTGCATTAATTAAATTTGATAATAATTATAAGTTTGGAAAATTAATCAATTACAAGAAATAACTTTTAAGATAAAAAAATAGAAGCATAATTATTTAATAATATAAAAGAATGCAATAATATAAGCAACCCAATCTTGTTAATAATTTTTTGGTAATCATTTTTTAAAATACTTTGAACAATAATAATTAGTGTTGGCTAATTCTTATGATAATTGTTTTTAAAATTTATTACTGTTTTAGACACATTTTAAATAATTAAAGCATAAAATAAAAAATATGCAGAATTTCATATTTCAAAATATATTATAATTATAAATAAAAGCTCATATATACTATTTAAATAATAACCATAGCAATTGTTCATTGAAATTCTGAAACGTCTTAATATTGATGCATTGCTCTCTTAAATATTCTACATGTTTTCTTTTCATATTAAAATGTATAAATAGAAGTTCATTCTATGAGAATTGTTTTTTAAAATTTAATAATTTCTTCAAAAATCTGAAAATTCTCTTCTTTTCATAATTATTTATAAATATAATAAGTATATCCCTGACAACCTTCTGCACTTTTAAAATGAAACAAATGTGAAAGTTTATATAAAATAAAATATTAAAAAGCAATTATTTTATCTATATAAGGCAAACCAAGAAATTTTTTTAGTAGGCTTTATAGTTTAAATGCTAGAGCTGTTTTTTATGCATTAAAAAGTTAAATGTTACAGCTAAGATTTAATAGGTTTCTGTGTATAATCATGAAAAAAAAAAAAAGCATCAATTATCCAAAGTGTAAAAAACATTTTAGATAAGAAAATATTATGTAATAAATTTTATGTATGCATGATATACTATTCATACTTTTAAATGATACAAATTACATCAATATAAAAGCTTATTAACAAGTAAAACATAACACTATAGAGAAATATTCTTATACATATACACTATACAGAAATATTCATTAATTAAAAGAAGCAATTTATTAGAATAATACAGCAGAGCAAATGAAATAAGTAAAGATTTAAATAACAAATCTAGAATATTTCACATGGAAATGCATATTTTATATATTTAAAACATCAAAAAAAAAGTTAATTAATTTTAACAAAAAAATTATAACAATGGCTATAATTCCTCTCTTCAAATTCTTAATGTGATTAAAGTAGAATATTTTAAAATTCTATTAATAAGATATTAATACATTATTTATTGTGAAAATATTTAATGCGTTTAACTTGTTATATATTAATGGAACCTTATACAGTTTAGTCTTCAGTATCAACTAATCCTAAGTAATATATTTTTATTACTACTCTTATAATTTCATTTTTATTCAAAAACTTTTATTTCAAGTATATTTTATACATTTCAATACAGTGGGTATAATGATATAGATGGTAACAAATTACTTCATTCTAATTGAATGATATGTAGTTACTTATGGCGCTGATACAGCAGCAGATTTAAGCCGAAAGGAGTGCCTCTTGTTTTCGAAGTAGCACTAACTAGGGCCAAGAGTATGATTTAGCTACAAACTCACCACATCTGCTTGCACAGCCCCTTTTTACGGGGGGGGGGCACAATCACATATCTCACACAGAAGAACAATCATGCCCAAATGAGTTATATCATAATATAACAAGAGGTTTTTGACAATTTAAATATTTTTAATAAATTTCTAATTACAGGTAATAAAATAGCAGCAACATCATTTTTTCAGATCTGATGTGATTATTGTTAAGGTTTGATAAACTTGCTAGAATTTGGTGCACTTTAGCTTTAGAAAAATAATTTGTTTCTTTTAAACTGTTATAGAAATGCAAAATAATAATAACTTTTCTTTCCAGGGGGAAAACCAGGATTTTTAATTGAGGAATACAAATAACTTAAAATAATCTGGACTAAATTTTAATTAAAACTTTGTACACATATAGAGCATACAACTGAATATTAGTATCACAATTAAAAATAGCAATAGGATTTTAAAAAACACTTATCAGTTCATTATTAAATCAAAATTAATTTCAGATCATTTTTTAGCAATACAAGTTATGTAGAAAACATAATGCAAATATGTCAAATTAATGGCCAGCTGTGAGTAATCTTGCTAGCAGAGAAAATTTACTAATTATACATAATTTTATTGCTATATATAATCAGATAACTATAATATTAGATGATGAACCATTATTATTTCTATCAATAGGTATTATTTCATATAATTTAAACAATATATAATTACTTACCGGCAATCAATAACAATGAAAGAATTAATTGCTTCCTTGAAATCTCCTTGCAAGAGACGAGCTAAGGTTTCAGGAGAAATACTTTTTAAATCTTGATGACGGCCTTTAACAAGAGGAAGAGCATATATTCTACTACCATCTCCAATAAGTTCTGGCTGCAAGTCAGATTTAAGGATTGCATGCATAATTGTAGCAGCAGTTTCAGAATAAGATCTTTTGATTTTTGTATTCCTATTAGGAAAACCAAGAGGTAAATCAATACTTGGAGAGCTCTTTCTTCGTTTGCATTCATTAAGATCTAAGTCATTTGGAGGCTCAGGTCTCTTAAAAGTAGATTTTCCATTATCTGCATACAAACAAGTATCAGCGACTTTCAACTCAGTATCATTTGTGTCTTCATCTGTAAAAAGTTCTGACATATTCTCACAACCACAAGTCAACTGATTAGCAACTGAATCCATTTCCACTGATAGGCAGCGTCGCATAGCAAGTTTTGATTTTTTATTTCCAGGCGTAAGTCGGCGAGATGCCTGGCTAACCAAAGGTTTTTGCAGTAAGCTTGACATATTATCAGGCAAAGGAAAATTTTGTTGAGAGTTTTCAGAATTATCAAAGTCGAAAATAACATCCATGCTATCCTCACCATCAACATTAAAGCTGCTAAAAAATGATTTTTCCCTCCATTGATGGGAAATGGAAGAACCTGAATAACCACTATCTTGTGAACATCTTTCCATAAAAGTTTCAGTTTCCACTTCATTTTTTTGAGAATTAGTGCTTTTCGATCCAGGGCATATATTTTCTTTTTCTTCAGAATATGAGAGTAATGCAATCTGGTTATTGATGACATCTTTATGTTTGGCTAATTTACTTTTTGGTAAAAGTTCATATGTTGGGGAATTTGTCATAGATTGAGAAATATCATCAAAATTTACACTAACTTTTTCTCCACCTGGTACAGGATTGGACCACGAAATCCGTCGGATAGGTGTACCAGCTACAGATGTTGATAAGGTACTTAAATTAAGAGCTAAATTAGTTACTGGTGATAAATTATTTACATTGACTAAAACAGAGCTATCTACAATTTCAGAGAAAGGACTCTGATTAAATTCCATTTTTGCAAGCAAAAGCCAATATCAAGATAAAGAATACATAACTTACAGGAGCACAAACATCAACATGAGATAAAGCAATCGGTAAAATGTATTTGTTCGTTAATTATTATTTAATATGAAAGTATACAGATTCACAATAATTTAACTTTCGGAATAATACATAAATTTTTGTCTGCTAAATATATTAGTTAAGATATTATGTTGTTTAGATTTAAATTTTACCGCCCCCACCCAAACATACAAAAAATTTTTTAAATAGCCTCGTTCAACAAATCATAGAGAGAAACAATCGATCACCTAAAGTTGCCAGATCTGATTCCTGTAAAAAACTGCTATGAAAAAAAGATTTTAGAATATCATGCATGCAAAGAGAACCAAATGAAAGTAGATTTATTTTGATATATTTCAATAATTAACTCATCCAAAAGAGTATAAAATTAAGAAGTTACACTTTTATATTTTTAGCGTCCTCTGCTGAGAGGAGGACAACGCACGCTCTATATGTCTTGATACGATTTGACTGTCTTCTGATCGCGTATCTTTGTTTTGAAAAATTTAATGATATGCGGGCCGAGATATGAGATGCAAATTCATAAGTAAAGTGGTATTAGTTATTAGATTATTATTAATTGGAAACTGTGTTTCCATATTCAGCAGGAAAGGTAAATGTAAGGATTTTTTATACAGTTTTTTGCCAAAATACATTTTTATTTTGTGGAATAAAATTTATATGAATTGTGTTTCCCCAGTTTAAAATTTCATTTTTTAAAAAAAATTGTATTTGTATTTTCTGCAGTAATTAGTATTTCAAAAACAATCACATATGCTTTTTTGTGAAGGAATTATGGTTTAAACTGTTAGTGCATTGTAAAAAAAAAGTTTTTTTTGTACTAATGAATTAAACGTCGAGATGATAATGATATGAAGTAGAAAATGTTTCGTTTCATTTTCAAAAATTTTAATCCTTTAATGTATATACCTGCAGAAATGCAATTAGTTTTTATTACTTAAACATTGAAAAAATAATCATGTCTTAAAGTGCTAAATTTGTTGCTTAAACTGCTTATTATTTACTTTTAAAATTTTCTGACTCGTATTTTCTTTTTAAGAAGATATTCATCAAAAAGAATTACCTAGGTGATGGTGATAATTCAAGCTCATCATGAGTGAGAAAGAATTATTGTGCACTGCATTAGATAATACATCAATAAAGGGAGGTGAAGAAAATCTTGGGAATTCCAACCCAACATTTGGTGTACCAGAACAGTTTTGTGAGGCATACCCTGTCAAAAATAGTGATGAATCAACCATAGAAGGAGTTGACCAAGTTAATGTTGAAAAAGAAGGCTATCAAGAAAACAAAACACAAGGAACATATGGAGCTATATCACTAGATAGAGATCCTTTAAAAAATGATTCAAACAGTAGCAAAGATTGTGAACCAATTGACTTGGTTGAAAGAGAGAATGAAGAAATCAATTCTATTAAAAGAATTGATTTGCATTCATCTGAAGGAAGTCCAGAGAGATTTGGTTCTGTTAAAAATGACTCTGAAAAAGTTGAGATAAACCTTGAAGATTCTGAACAAGATGATTATGATGAAGATGTTATGACAGGCTCTTACGGAGAAATTTCTTTAGATAGAGAGTTGCTTAATTGTGATAAAAATAGTGACTCCCTTAGTAGTAGAGATGATGAGCACTGCTTTTTAGATGAAAATAGAGGTGATGCTTCTAATAGTGATGTAAAAGAAAAAAAGAGACCTGACAGTTTAATTTTAATTCAAAATCCCTCTTCTTCTAAAGGAGATGAATTAACTTGCTTGAGTCTAGATCAGGTTCAGCAAGTCCATCAAAGTCAACAAACTTCTGAGGGTCGAACGACTAGTGCTGAAGTTTCTCCTAGCTTTAGTTCTGAAGAATTTGCTATGTTTGCATCAGATCGTGCAAGAGCTGGAAGTGACACAAGTGGTCTCTCAGAACTTCAAGGCACATTAACAGTAGATGGCGATCTAGTAACTTTTGTTGCAGAAGATTTACAAGAAAAAATAAAAATGAGTAGCCCAGTATCTCGATGGACAGGTAAAACAGAAATTTTTATTTTTTAAATATTAAATTTTTTTAACAGGAAAGCAGTCAAAATATGTAATAAATATATCACTTTTCACTTCCACCATAACTCTCATTGAGAAAGAAACATTTCTTTTAGTATTTAACATGAAGTTTCAATACTTCTACATACTTTGGAACCAGCATGTTATCCAAAAAATGAAGTTTTTAGCCACTTCTATTCTTTTATTTATTGATATAAATGTATTATTTTTAATCTCACGAACTCAATTCTATTATGTTATGTAATCTTCTGTAAGCAATTATATATACTTTTATATAATGTAATCCATATGAATTTTAAATTGAAAGTAGGTTTCAGAATTGTAGGTAGTAGAAAACACATATTGAATTTTCAATTTCAGTTTGATTCCATCTCAAGAAGTATGCTGCACAGCACAACAGCAGGGGAAGGTTTACAAAGCTTACATTAAGGGTAAAAGTATTGAAAGATTTATCTCTGGTTTTACATAGTATGATAATCGCATAAATCACACTTATGTAGATTTTTTAGAGGAATTCTTATGTGTATGAACCTTTTGACAAGGGAAGTAAAATGAAGGAATCCCTTTAAAAGAATATTTATACCAGTTATTTATTATCCATCCGCTGGGCATGTGGAGTAATCAATGATGCATTATCTTTATAATACTTCATTTGATATATTGAATAGAAAAATTAGAATGAAACAGGAAATAACATATTAGAAGTAAGTTGTTATGAGCTAATAATTACAATTTTAACTAGAGTTTAAAATATCACTACACACACACACACACATAGTATGATAGAGTGTTTCAAAGGATAAAACATACACAATTAAATGATGTACAAACTTAAATTCATAGAAGTGTTTTTAGTCTCTGAAAATAAATGTGTTTTTAAAAATAAAGTCAGTACATTCTTTTGTACCTTACATATTTTATATTATTTATTTTGTGAAAAGTCTGCCAACTTTTAGCATTTAATAAATTATATCTTGATGTAGCTTTGCTCATGTATTTGTGAAATCCTTCATAAGTATTTGGTTTTGCCCCTGTGTTTCAAATATATATTATTATTATTTTTGAAGTTAGCAATGGATATAGTTACTATAGGGCAGCAAAATGCCTATGCTTAAATTATTTAGAATAAAAAGCTTCTAATATATAACACTATGACAAAAAAATGTTTATATTAGTTGCTATTTCATAAAATGAAAACTTGAGTTAATGTCTCATGTAGGTATAGCTTTGACATATTGGCAATTGATCTTTAACCTCATGAGTATATTTGTTTAAAAAGAGGTAATTATGAAGTTGATGTAAAAAAATAATAGGATTGAAGTAAATAGAATTTATTGAATGTGATGCATTTTTTGACTTTGTTGGTAAATATTGAATTTAGTATTATGAAGAAGGTTAGTATAACTGTATCAGATAAAGTTTGATTCATTTTCTTACTATTCAGAATGGATAAAGTCTAAAATTGTGTAATTCTTAAGTCATGTCTATCAGTTTGTCACAGCCAAGCTATTGAACAACAATTTGTCTTTAATTATACATCAGGAAATTTTATCTCTCTGTATTTTATTCATTTATTTTTACAGATTCCTCTTCATTTCCTGGCTCACGGTCTTCAACACCCAGTCTGTATAGGCAAGCTCTACAACCAAATTTCCACATCATTGATCCAAATATTTTAACAGATTTAGAAAGTCAAGCTAAAAAGGTTGCAACTTGTGTTGATACTATGTTAGAAAACTTAAGTGGAACTTTACAAAGTGTAAGCTTTTTATTTTCTCTTAAGAATCTAATGGATATATAATCAAAATTTTTCAGCGTACTTGAATACCTCTTTAGACATTTTAAATAATTATTTATTATATAAAAATATAAGCAATGATACTTTCCATTTAAAAATAAAATAAACCATCATTTAAAAATAAAGTTATTGGTTTTCCAGATAAATCTTTGACTTCCAACAAATTGTTTTGTTCGTCAAACAATCTATTCACTTTGCACTTTGGATGTTACATTTATTAATTATGATATTAAAGCTTAAAAAAGAAAAACTGATGTTTTCTTTTCTATAATTTGAATTTGCTTTGTAAAAATATGTGCATTATCTGAATTACTCATATTTCAATTCACAATTATGCATTAATCTTATTTATAAGACAGAGACAATTTTCTGATGACATATTTTTAGTTTTTTTCCCCCACTTTCAATTTTTCAGGTGATTTTATTGACAAATGACAATACTTGAAAATTTTAACATTTTTCAGAATTCATACTTTTAATGGTTTATCTTTTGCTTAGTGATATATTTAGAAATCATGTATACTAAAACATATATATAATATAATAATATATTGTTTACATGTTTTAATTACATGTTTGCATTTTAGTATGTTAGAAAAGTAAGAAATCAGAGAAAGTTTAGTTACACCATGCAACATATTTTTTTGCATGTGAACAGCAATTTATTCTTTGTTTGTTACTGATGTCTGATGAGCCCATATTGGAAAACTTAATACAAGCGGCAGTCAGTTTTATGAATTTACGATTGACTTATGGGATCTTTAACTTTAAAAGTATATACTTTTCCATTAACTGTGTGCAAACAAACAATCGCCTCCCTTTCCCCCCCAAAAAAATTATTGGAATTTTACATTATTTAATGATTTTTTACTTTAAAATCGTTGTATGAAATTTGGCGGAATTCCACATTATTTGACGATTTTTTGCGATCGGCTAATGGGAAAGTACCAAAAATATAATTGCTTCATTTCAAATTCTTTTAGAATATTTATTTTAGCATTGCAAAAAACCTTTCAATAGCTTAAATAAAACATTGATTCCTTCTAAACAGAAAATTTGACCAAAATGAAGCCACTTAAAGAGGTGGGTGTTTTTTTCTTTTGTTGACATTAAATATCAATTCTCATTTCTGTTTAATACATCAAAGGAGATCTTTCATTTCAAATCATCTTTTAGATCTCTTCTCAACCGAAATATTAACATATACTGCATTAATAGCTGAGAGGTTATGCTAGTGGAAATGCTAAATTATTGAAGTTCTAAAGATTTTTTTTATAAAGTTTCATATATTTTTTATAAAGTTTCCAATGTATAATGAATTAATTTTGTATTATGAAGTATTAATCATATAAAGGTTTTTTTTTAATTACCACAATGGTTTGGGTTAATTTGCAGTTTTGCAGTAAAAATGACTACATAGTTCTTCAGTTGATCAGTTTAATTTTATAATTCTAAGTTTGTTTTCTGATAAATAATCTAAATTTGACAAAGACAATGTCATTTTCAAGATGGATGTATTCAAACATTGATTGAACATATATATTTCCATTACAATGAGGATTTTAGTATCAGCTGATGCAAAATAAATGTTTTATGCAACCAAGGATTAGTTTGTGTTTTGTAATCTTAGTTAAAGGAATTGATGTCAAATGAAACAGACTGACTATTGGTAACACATTTATTACTCACAAGCATTTTCTTTTTTTGCTCAGTGAATGGGCAATGTGCCAAGACTCATTTTTTTACATTTTAACTGAATGCCTTATATTTTGTTCTCAATATTTATATTGTTTTAAAATCATCATTATTACAGGTATATAAATGAGTAGTAAAATGTCCTCACTGAAGTGAACATTTTGAATATAAATTTTAATGTGCTTTTAATATTATCCATTGTGCACACACACACATATTCAATTTTTGAAAATAATGATATGCATTCAAAGTATTTGTTAGAAATTTTTTTGTTATTTTCAATATTTGTTAATCTTTTATGCAAGTATCAATTCCCCCCCCCCCCACATTCTAACTCTTAGGTAAACTCGTGTTACATAAAAAAAAATATTAAGATGAATATATTTTTAGGATTTTTCATGGAATCACCAGGGGTAACCAATCCAGTCAAACTTTGTTTGTTGAGGATGAAGAAATAGAATTTCTAATCTGATTTCCTTTATTTCTGAATCTAAACATTGACATATTTTTTCAGTAAATAAATTAATTTGAATTTAGTTGTCTCTCTTAAGTAATTTAAAGATTTCTTATGTTGACTTTTGAAATTGTAAAGTTTCATTGGGTTTCAATATAACTTTTATAATAAATGATTTTTAAAAGGAAAAATATATTTAGTGAGTGAACAATTAAACCCAGTAATTTTATATTTCACTTATTACTAATTTTTCATCCATATATAATGTAATTTCTGTATATTAACCTTTCCTCCGTTTTTGATGAATGCGATTTTCTGAGTAATATTTCATTTTTTTATATTGTAAATTTTCTAATATATTATTTTAAAAATTAAAATTACTCTCTATGAACTTCTAAAATGTTTTTAAATTTTAACTATAAACTATTTTTAGTTAGGTTACTTCTTTCAAAAGGAAGTAACAACTTAATATATTTTTGATTTCTTTTCTTTTAGATATCATCTTTAACTGTGGATTGTATGGAGACCTATGAAAGCTCTGTCTGCAAGACTTGTGATGCTGTTGATGTTAATATTAAGGTAATTCTCTATTTTTTAAAAAATTACTTTATTAATTATTTTTATTAGTTTTTTTAAAAATTATTATTTATTAAAAATTATTTTAGTAGTGTGAATAATTTTATTTTTTTATTCTTGCATTTTTTAAAATTATAAATAATTTGCAGGCGGTTTATCAGTTAATGGCTAAATGTGAGGAGTTGAGCAACTCAATGAGTCCTCTTTATAAAATGTCAGGAGAAGTGTATCCTTTTGTGATGTCTTTTGTTAGTCTTTGAAAAAAAATGTGTAATATTTTCATAAATATCTTTACTACTCATATTTTATTTATGCTTAAATTATGTATAGTAATTTTGAAATTGCTGAAGGAATAGTATTCTTTTTTTAATTTTTATATTTTTTGTATAAAAACATAGTTTTATTCCTTAATGACTTTTTAGGAAAAATATTAAAAAAATGTTAGAACAACTGGAGCATTTTGTTGAACACAAATCCTGATATTTAGATTCTTTTAAAGGAATCAGACTTATTATCAATATAAATTATTGTGTATTTAATTTAATACTTTATTCGTAATGTCTGTTAAATTTCATGTTCAGTCTCTACATTTTTCTCTCTATTTAAATATTTATATATAATGAATATAAATTATTACATAAATAAGTTTTGTGCTTATGTATATATACCTATATGTATTTTAAAGAGCTTGTGATATTTTTTCATGTTTCATTACTAAATGTGTTTATGCCTTTTCCGAATAAAAGCATGGAATATGTTCCGGAATTTTAACATGATTTTCCATAATTATCAAATAGCTATATACTTATCTTACTTAGTAATAAATATGGTAGTATGTACTGATATAAATTAGAATTCCTTTATAAATTTTTTTATGATAAGTTTAAAATGATTTTAAAATTCAAGTACTAATGCATTGTAAACATAGGATTGGTTTTGTTTAAGATGTTAAATATTTCAATTTCTTCACCTTCAAAGATCTATACAGTGATACATCATGTTATTTAATATCTTAAGATAATTTTTAAATTATTATAAAAGTTAAAAATTCATTTGTGAGAAATATTGTTACTGCTTTTAATTATAGTAAAAATGTCACTCCTCTGGTTATGATTTTACTGAATTTAAATCTAATTTTTTCTTGTTTCATAAAATTGCTTTTCAATCATAGAAGGAAGACAGACCGCCCAGTTTTTAATCAAACTTCATCATTTCCACCAATATTAAAAAAAAAATGTTTATTAAATAATTTTAGCATACAAAATATGTTAAAAAATCTTGAATACTTGAATGATGATTACATGATTAAATTACTGAAACAGTTTCATTAAATTTATGTAAAAATCCTATTCTTAATAAAAAATGTAATAATAAATGAGTGATTTTTTTTATATGTATGTGTGAAATCAAAGAGTTAAATATTTCTATTATTTTTTCTAATACTTAAATATTTCCAAGAGTGTTAATGACACACACCCCCTCCCCCCGCAAAATATCTGTTATTATTAAGGTAATATGTTTTCTCATAATATTTAGCTTAAACTAGTGAATATATTTCTCATTATAAATAAATTTTTGAAAGTTTTAAAATATTATTTCTCTTTAAGAATTGATATTGCTCCATTGCAATTGTAAGATATTGTAATTAATTAAATTATGCTGAAAGGTATTTAAAAATTATCTTTGTTTAATAAATCCAGTGTCAAATGTTAAATCACTTCTCAATGACATTACTCTTGAAAATTTGTTTCATGCATAAAATATTTTTTAATTTGCATTATTTAACCCTTCATCACACACACCCATTATATGAACATCAGCAAACACACATTGTCATTTTGACTCAAAATTGTCAGGCACTTAACCCTTTTCTTATTGGCTATTTGTATGAAGATAAAATATGGTTAGAGTGCATAAATGCTTTTCCATGCAAATATATTCTTGTTTCAGATAAAAATGCAATTTATGGTAAGAAAAACCAAAAAGGAACTTAAACTTTTTTTTCTCCTTACCATTCTTTTTCTGCATTTATTTCCTTGTTCCCTATTCTCTTCTAATAAAATTGATTATTTTCAATGTAAATAGTTTTTTCCTGTATAAAAACATTGCAAAAATAAGAAATTCTATATTTGACTTATAGTTTACATTTTAATTTTTTTTGTAAAAAGAAGCTTATGCACACAACTTCAAAAATTCATAACTTTTGTCTTTCATTTTTATATATATTCTCAAAAATTAGTTTTATCATTCTTCATTCAGAATAAAATTATATGTTATCATACATTTCAAGACAATTTATTCATATAATAAAAAAATGTATTTTATATAAGAATTTGCTGCTTTATTCACAAACAGGTAAGCTCAGAGATCTTATTTTCAAAAGTAATTGGAATCTCCATTAAGGCTTTTTTAAAAATGAGAGATTACCAATGTATGCTTTTAATTATAAACAAGTTATATATGAAAATAACACCTTCTAGTTGATTTATTTAGTTTAATTTCATCTGAACTTATATCTGGTTATGTTATTGTTTGAATAATGTACAATTGAGCAAAATTAAAGTGTAGAATAATTCTCTGCACACAGATTATTTTTTAAAAAATTATTTAAAATTTCTATGACCTTTTTAAATGAAAACAATATTGAACTCTATAAATAAAAAATAGTTGTAATTAAGAAGATCCTATAAACAAAAAAAGTTTTGGTTTTTTTTGTATTTATATTAATTTAAATCTATATTTTTCTGTTAAATAAATTTATACTTTAAAGTTTATAGATATCTTAAATTCATATCATATTTTTAAGATTAGGATAATGTTAGTATGCTAATAATTTTTCTCTTTACAATTTTAAATGCTAATAAACTGAAATTAGTAAAGTTTTTGTTTAATATTAGTTTTTAAAAAAGTAGTTATGGATATTTCTATTATAGAATCTTAATTCATTTTGCATATTTTTTTAAAAAAATAAAATGAATTTTAATTTTTTAAAAAATATTATATAAATATATAAAATTATATGATAAATATATAAAAATAGATAAATAGATAATATAAAATAGATAAATATATAAAATGACACACATTAATAAAAATGCCTTATTATTGAATTTTGATTTAAAACGCATTTGAAGTAATTTAAAACAAAACAACCAAACAACAACAACCTCTGATTTCTTAGAAATCACAAATAAATTTGCAGGAAGAATGTTCATTTTGTCAGCATATAAATGTTGTGATAAAAATGAAAATTTGTTTCAGTTTTCCTCCTTTTTTTTCTTATTTCCTAGTAAATTTTCATTTAAGTTCTATATTTATTATTAATAATGAAAATTTATGAAACTAAATTTTAAAAAATTGGATCTCTAGATTAAGTAACTGTATTTGCAATTCTACCTTTTCTCTCTAATAATATCCAATTAAGATTGTTCAAGTTTAAAAAATCTGTCAATCCACTACACCTTAATATCATTAGTTCAAAATATTGTAAACCACTTTATTAAATTACAGATCATCACTATGCAAGTGTATTTTTTAATGAAATTTCTTAGCCATTTTAATAAAATTCCAACTATTAATTTAAAAACATTTTCACATACTTATATCTTCTTTCTTGAATTTTTATCATAATGTTTATTGTTAATAAAATAACATTTTTTAGATAGTACAGTATTTTTTAGAGCATTTTATTAAAAAGAATTGATTATATTTATTGCAATGCAAAAGAAATGTTCAAAATTTGTTTTATTAAAAAGTATGACTGTTGCTCTGTTATTTAGGATTATTATTAAATCACTACTAATAAATTTTTTTATTAAAAAAGTTGTTAAATAAATTTATTATTAATATCATTCCTTCAGGTTAGATAGCAACTTCAATAAAATCTTCCAAAAATCATATTTAGATTTAATAAAATAAACTTTCAGTTAATAAACTAACATTAACTGTTCGTTTTAATGGAAGGTTTGAAAAAAAATTTCCTCTTCCATGATACAATTTTCCTTGACTTTATTTATCAATTGTTTAACACTTCTCTATAAGAATATGAAAAAGTCAAATTTTATTACATGAGAAGCTTTTTTTTTTGCCAATTTTATTGTACAGAAAAAAAAGAAGGCAACAGCTTTTTATTTAAGCTCTCAAAGAAAAAGGCAGTAAATTAGAGGCTCAAATTAAAAACAGTGCTAAAGATATATTTTTTAAACATTAGCATGAACTTTGACTAAAGCTAAGTGATATACTAAGGAGGCTTTACAGTATTTTGTTAATCACAAAGTGAGAAAATACTTTTGAGGATAGCTTATCATATTTTTAAAATTGTTTTAATTAAACTGAATACTGAACATTGTGATTATTTTTTTCAGTTTTTTTGTTCCAATAATATTCATTTAAGGATGTATTCACTTTTTAATAATAACAAAGTGCTGTTATATTGAATTAATTTAGGTAAAATAGATTACACATAGACATTTTTAGAATGCATGTTAAAAAAATGTATAAAAGTGGTTAGGTTTTCAAATCTTTGTAGGAAATACATAATAGTTTGATCATGAACTTTAAAAATGAGTTAATTGTATCTTTATTGGTTAAATTATTTAATGAGTCTTTGTAAGTAAATTCAAGTGGTTTTGCAGTAATTTATATAATTTGAACTTAAAACATATTTCAGCATACAAAATATTAATTTAAAATAATAGAATTTAAATGTTGAAATTTTAATTAATGGAAAATTTTTGCATGATCTTAGATTAAGATATTCTATCTAAATATTCAGGAGTAAATTAGTCAAATTTATTTACTTTAAAACTATTATATAGTCGAGAACTATCAGTATAGTTTCATTTTTTAAATAGTATTTTAAACCATTAGTTAAGCTGTTCGAGGAAAAAAAATTCAAACAAAAATAATATCAGAAAATGCAAGCATTATGTTTTCAGAGTTTGTAATTGAAACAGACTTTTTAAGATATTTAATTTTGTTATGGACTTGATCAGTAGTTATCAATCTATTTGACATTTATATGAGACCTGAAGTGATTTGGAAATAAGCAACAATAAGTATAAATTAATATTTTGGATCTAAACTCTTTTAAGACAGCAAACAACATACACAATTTTTACAAAAATCAGCATAATTTGAAAAAATTAAACATGATTCAATTTTTTTAAACTTATTTCTATACTTTTTCTAAAAATTGATATTAATTCTTTTTTAATAATAATACTTAATATTAGTTTTAATATAATTGAACTCTTAAGAATTATATAAACATTGAGTGTTTTGAAACTTAAACATTAGCAATGCTTAAAAAAAAAAATGATAAATCAGTAATAAATTTAGTATTTTTCCAACCCCATATAAATGATATCTGTGCCAAATTTTAATGAAATCTGGTTTATATATGTATATATATATATAGCTTATAGTGTGCTAACTTGACAGCGATTAAATTTGCTCGATAGCTTTGTTGTCATTTTAAGTAACCAAGTTAAAAGTATATTATGTTAGCTTAGTGTACTAGAGTTATTTAAACAAATGGCAATGTAAAAGGAATTGCATAGGGATTGAAAAAAATTATCAAACATAAGATTTCAAATTTGTATTTAATATGTAGTCTGAAAACATGTTATTGTGCATTTATTATTTATTAACAAACATTTCTATCGTACCGTCAGCTAAATCTTTATTGTTCAGAGATGTGTTTGAAAAAAAAAAAAGAAGCCTTATTTGTAATTAGATAAAACTAATGAAATTTGAATTAAAATCTTTTGAATTTTATTAAACATAAAAGTGAACTTAATATCTCTTTCTTTTCAGAGTTGTACGAAGCAGAACTACCTTTTTGTATTACAGCTTTCTTAATATGCTTATGTATCTTTTATGACATATGTTGTATTGATTATCAAAAATCAATCAGTGGGTTGATTAAGACTTAATTCAGTGAATATATTTTCTCTTAAATAGTAAAATGTTAACCCTTTATTTGGTTATGGTAGCTCAAAAGTAATATGTTCTCGTTCGATTTTATAGAAAACTTAAAATCCAAATGCTTTACATAAGAACTATAAGCATGCATTTGTACTCAGTTTTCTGGGTAATATTTGAAATAAATGTCAAAGACTTAATTTTTTTAAGAACATATAAATATATATATCCTACAAGTTTTGTACCTAACTCATTTAAAAAAAAATTACAACTTTTTATTTGTCAATTAAAGAGTTACATAGAAATTAAATACTTTGCCAGTATAAAAATACAAAATATAGAATGTTCAGTAAAAAAAGGGAAGAAAGATAGAAATAATAGTAAAAAGTCAAACATAATCCTTTTTTTTTTTTGGCCTTTAAGTTAAAGGAAAATGCTTGCAATCCTTATATCAGTGCAATTAAATATTACAGTACCTTAAATTAGGTTAAAAAAATTTTGTATAGAAAAATTTTTAGAACTACTTGTTATAAAGTTACAGAGCAAAAATCATTTTACAAAATATTTTAGAACTTTCACTTTTTTTCCCCTTGTTTATTTAAATTTCATTTTTTTTTACCTTTTCAGCTTCATATTCTTAAATATCTCCAAATAATAAAGAAGAATGTGTGTTTGTAAATACTCTGCAAATCAAAATGTTTGATCTAAAACAATTTAAATGTTAATTTAGCGGAGTTAGTATATAATACACTTAAGTAAAAAAAAAAGAAGAAAAACAGGATTTCTAGTTGAAATAAAACTATCTATTTAAACACAAACAGATAAGTAGATTACAGATGATTTGTTCTGAATAAAAGTGGAGAAATAAGGTTTTATTCCTTAAGGTTATAATAGAAATAAGGTTAACTCCTTATCTAAAGTCCTGAAAACAGCTTGACGGAAAAATCTCATAATATCAAGTAATTCAGAAAGTCAATGTAGTGTACGTACATGCTTATTAAAAAAAGTCATTAATAAAAAAATGAACATAATTAAACATAACTGAATGATTTTGATATATATATATATTTAAACTATTTCATTCATCAAATAAAAAACATAATTAAAAAAATATTGACTAAATGATTTTACTGTATCATTCAACAATTTGCTTTCTCAATAAATTAATTATTAAATCCAGATTACTTTTTAGGAGGACAAGCAATTATGGAAATTGCTGAATTACAATTTTTCAGAATTAATAAATAAACGAATGTTCAAGACAACTTAATATTACAAATTCTCAATTGAAATCTAAAATATCTATATTAACAGGCATTGAAGATTAATTGAAACTAGGAAGAGAAAGTATCACAGAAACTAAAGGATTTCAGTAAGATATTCTGGTCGGAAGATTTAGGTATTGTTTTTATTGGTGTAAGAGTAGTCTATATCTAAACTGCAGCATAAAAGATTCAATAAAATTTCGTAGATGTTGTTTCCCCAATAATGTATGTATAAGTAATATTTTATAAAACCTTAATAATTTGTAACAATTAGGGAATATTAACACTATTACATGTTAATAGTGTGCAATAATGTTTTATAATCTGTATTGCATACAGACTATCAATTCTTGAAGCTGTTTATCCTTTATCGTAATATCCAAATAATCAAACAGATTTTTAAAAATTAGTTCATAAAAAAAGTAAACAGATTTAATCATTTTTGTCAAGACTTGAATGATTGTTTTTCACATCTTCTTTTAGCTTGAATTCTTCAATTCAAAAATTAATTCTCAGTTCATGTTTGAAATAAGTGAACTACTATTTGATAGTGCTTAATTGCTTGGTTTAATGTGTTTTCATTATCTGCAATTATATTCAATAATAAAATCTGCAATTTCATCAAAGCAATGGAAAGCGTACTATGTAGAGCAGGATTAATGTTATAAAATTTGAAGAAAATGTTTCTTTGGAGGTACCCTTTTACAGCACATAATCAATTGATTTAAAGAAGCCTCTTAGGGAATACTTTTATTTTATTCCCTATTAAAATGACTTAGTTAAAATTCCTAATAAACATATTTATCACAAAAATGTTGTTTTCCTAATAAATTTAATCAAAATAAGTTAAATGTAGTATGTAATATTTATTAAAAATAGGTTTTTAATAACAGGATGTATTTATTCACAAAAGGTTCATTAAACAGCTGATATTTTAGTAAAAAGTTTCTCAAAACATTCAATTGCTTTTTAAGATAGCAACTAAAATTGATTCGTCACATTTGATAAGTTATAATTAAAATTAAATTCTAATTTGACTATTATAAAGAAAATAAAAGAATCAATAAAAAAAAATAATTAACTGGTTCTATATCCTGAAAAGTAAAAAATTTAAATACATGCACTACTATATATATATTTCTGTAGTGAATATCTTTAGGAAATGAATCAAATATATGCCGGTTATTAAGATTTAATGTTATGAATTTTAATACTGAAAGAGCAGCACAGATCCATTAGTAATGAAACAATTTAAATAGAATTTTAAAAAGTTCCTTTAAGTTGATTTCAATAAAAAAAAGTTAATTTGTCAAAGACCTGCTCTAAATTAAAATTAATTAAAGATATAGTTAAAACAGTAGTACAGTTAAAATAAGTTTTTTTAATGACATATGTATTTGTTTTAAATGAAACAAGTAAATTCTAATTATGCTTATTTATAAATATATACATTTTTAATCACTACTTTTTTAGTTATAATAAATAAAGGTTATAACAAAGGACTGTAAATAAATCTTATAAGCATGAAAATTATTTTAAGAAATAAATTGGCCCCTTTGTTAAATGTTTAATATTGAAAAAGTTAGGTGAAATTTTATGCTAGATTAAAGCAAGAAATTTGACATCTGAAATATATATATATATGGTTAACTTAATAGGTATCTGAATTTTTCCTGAACACAGAAAATGATTTTTATATATTTTCTGTGGTTATAAGGAAGCATTTTATATCAATTATATATGCTCAAAAATAAGGTATTTCATTAAAAAAATATGTATATTTATACAAGCAATAAATAACGTATAGCTATAATTGTAAAGATAAAAATAATTCCAAAATACATTAATTACAAAAGTAACTAAGCATTAGTTCTTTGTGAACTTAAAGAATTGCACAATTAATATGAATCAAAGAAATTGCGACAGTTTAAACAGTCCATTACAGACATCTATTCATTATGGATATCAACTGTTCCTAATGGAACTATGCATAATGCCATGAACCATAATATCATTGCATTTTTATGCATATTTCATCTATATTCTAATTTCAGTGGTACTGTAATTTCACTTTTTTATTTGTCCAGGATGTTATAGATATTAAACAGAATCCTTCTTCGACTTTTAACGATGGTGGAAAATCGTGAATAAATATTTTATGAAATACATTTTAAAATATCTTTATAATTAAGTCCACACTAAATATAACATAATTTAAGCTATAATTTTTCTGACTTTAAAAAATAAGAATTTTTATGAGAATATTTTCAGAAGTTACTACAAAAAAAAGTGAAGTGCAAAATTTTTTTAACTACAATTCTCAATATATATATATATACTTTAAATATTTTCACTTTTATTATTAGAAGATGTTAAATAGCGAAAATAAGCAATATGACCACATTTCTTTTGTAAAACTTTTTGTACAGTTTTTATTTAAAATATTGGAGAGTATAATTTTAAAATTAATATTTCAAGTGAATTATTTCATAATTTTTTAAAAAGCTTTTGAATATATCTATATTCTTTAAAAATATTTTATTTCATTATTTTCAGATTGTAAACACTTGATTTTTCTTTTGCATTCATCGAGGTAAAATGCCTTTAACATGGAAAGATAACAATTACTACCACAAATAAAAAAAATAAAATAGTATAATTTTTTATTCATATATTTTAATACAAATCCTGGGATGGTCAAATATTTGTACATGCAGTTCATGAAAAAGGAATATTGGAAAATACAAGATGTTAATGTTACTATCTCTATTAAACATTACGTAAATCGAAACCTGAAGAAATTCCTGTTACGATAAAATTAGAATGGTTATTATACTATATCCTAATATCAAATAAAATACTTATTTTTTAAAAATAAGATTTACAATTAAATATAATTAATGAATCTACATTAAAATTCAAGTGTTCTGTCTAACATACCAAATCTCAAGTTCATTCTAGTAGGTTTTACAAGCTATTTTCAATCTAAATACTCTGAGATTCAAATATTGTTAATCTTTACACAGAAATGAAAATGTATATAAATAATAATATAGAAGATAATTGAATAAAATAAAAAATGGAGACAACTGAAAAGGAATTAATATTTTTTTTTTACAGGCTGAAATTTCCCCATTATTGCAAACCAAAACATCAATCAATATCCCACAGGGAACTTCAATAAGCAATTTTAAAATACATATTAATGCAAGAATTTAAGCATTAGAATAAGTTGAAATTATATAAATTTTGTGATAATCACTAGTTTATTTCACAGGATAAAGAGAGGATATAATTTTATCCTCCCTTTCAAATACCTTTTATGGATATACTGGATACTTTTTCTTGTATTTCAAGTTTTATAACATTTCTTCCATTTTCAGAGAAAAAAAATTCTATGGATTATTCTTGCATCTAATTAAAATAATCAACAAAAAATTAATTCTATTCACAAACTTAATTGAATTATTTATCTTTTTAAAAATTAATAGTTGTAATACTTGTATCTTTTAGTTTTTACAAATATTGTCAAGTTATGCTGTTACACAAAAACTTCAGTAGATGTTTGAAACTTAAAAGTAACTAATAAATTAAATAATCAAATTTGAAAATAATTATACTAGCAAATAGAATGTCTCATATCCAAATTGTTCATGGCTACAGCAATTCTACAGACATTTTGTGATTAAAAAAAAACCTAATATATTTCTTAGTAATAAAAAAAAGAAAGGAAATATGTAGCTCACAGAATTAATGAATTGCTTTAAAATATTATACAAAAGCTATAATTTATCAGAAATCAGCTATAAGTATATAGATCTGACAATTATTAAATTTATAGATGCTATAACTAATCATCAATTTAAAAATAATTTTGAAGTTTCCCCCCTTTCAATAAGAGAAAATTATACATATTATACATACAAAAAACAATGATAATCTTTTTTTCAACACCACAGCCAAATTATTCCAAACAGTAAGTATAATAACAAATAGGTACTATATAACAAAAACACATGAACGCCTTTACAATCTTGCAATTCATACAGTAAAACAAGATACCTATGTAATAATTCAATTACATCAACTGAATTCTAAAATATCAAACTTTCTTGAAAAAAGTATTTAAATAGACAGTCAAACATTTAAAGAAAAAATTATACTTAATCAAAACAGAAATTTTATTTATAAATACCAGAATATATTTCTCATACTTTAATTTTTTGTTAAACATTCATTAAGTCCAAATTGTTCTACTGGAAAAAAAAAATCATAGATGAAGTACAAAATTCTATATCCTTGATCAAAGGCAATATATATATGAAGGAATGATAAAAATGCAGTTTGTTAAGAGAAAATGATGTATTGCTTGCTGAATGGGTGCAGATTATAGAATGTTTGAAAATACTTCTTTTTCACAATGTTAATAAAATCGTTTACCACCTCTTCCTCGTGAATAATAGTTTGAACCTCTTGAACGAGAAAAATTAACATTGGTACTGTATTTACCACCTGGTGGTTGATACAATTCTCGTACAGACTTTGAATCTCTCTTAGACACTTTCTTTTCGTCAGAAGTAACTCCATCAGATTCACGTTTAATACCAGTTGAAGTCATCAAACTTTTGTTAGACAATGTAGACACTGGCTTCCAAGAAAGAGTAACCGCTGTCTTGAAAGTTGGAGGTGTGCGGAAGAGATCTTTTATCAATGAATTAATATTATTCATGGTACGTAATATAATTGCTTTCATCTTTGTTTCTTCTGCTTTAGTTTCTTTAGACTTATTGCTTACTAAGGATTCACGAAATGTTTTGATTCCATTTTGAACTCCTCGAGCTAAAAACTGTAATCGTGTCTTAAGATCCTTAAATCTCTGAGAATTATCAGCTGCTGTCAGAAATTCAGGGCAATGCTTTAAATAATGAGTAAAAATATATAATAAGCACTCTATGTGAGTAAATTTTAAATTTGGTTCATCTGACTGAGAACCATTTTCCAGATCAGTTGCTGGAGGTAGAGGAATATATTCCAAAAGGATTTTATGAATAACTTCAGCACATTCTTTATTTTGGTCATCTTCTGTAAGAAATGACGACAGCTCAGCTAACAACTTAATAACATCAAGACTCAACTCAGGCCCACTTTCTAAATCTTCAATTTCATCCAGTTTTGTAGCAACATACAAACAAATGTAGTTAGCAAAAGGAGTTGAGCTAATGAAAGCCGAGAAATATGGAAGAGCCAAACGAACACACTGCAAGAAACCAGCTACATTATCAGGAGATGGTTGGAATTCTGCATCCAATTCAGCTTGTTCTGCAATCAAGTTAACTAAAGTTTGTTGGACTGGTACAGTTTTAGCTATCTTTAGATTTGAAAGCAAAGGCATAAGGTTTAAAAAATCATCACCACCTATTTCTGGAAAAGATGCTTTGCATTTTTCTAATACAAATTCTTCTACATCTTTTGTAGTAAGTTCTGGAGGGAGAAATTTGAATTTTGTACACAAAAACTGTATAGCCCGCTTACGGATAGTATCTTCTTCGGTGGAAGCAATTTGAAGGAATACACCGTCGAGGGTTGATTTGATATCAATTTTCAGAATGGTCATCAAAGCGGTATGGATAGTCGCAACTTCACTTGAATCTTCAGATTGTAACATTTGGGTCAATATATCAGAAACCTTGGTAATAAACTCCTTTGATTCTTTACAAAAACTTGGTAAATATTTTACGGCATTTTTACGAATAGCAACATCTTCATCTTCTACTAAATCTAGCTGAGCATCTAGTGCAGTTTCTGCCAAATTTGGGAAATCTTTCAAGAAGCGAGGAATAAACTGGCATGCTAACATTTTTTCACTCGTATCGCCCTTTACAGCCTGGATCATTTCTCGATACAGCATCTCATGCTCAGATATTTTATCTTTAGCCTCAGCTAAGATGTCATAGTTTTGATATAATTTGTCCACTTTATCCATTTTACTTTAAATTCGTATGCTTCAACGATCAGATAAAAAGGCTAAGTTCGCAAACCTTCTTTGAAAACAGCTAATGGGTAGATAGAAGCAACAGCAGAAATATAATAAACGTTAATTACCCTATTACGTTAGAAAAAAAATATAGCCAAAGGCACCATAACAACAAAAATTCAAAATTTACCATCAAGTTGACGAAAATTCCATTCCTTGATTCGAAATTTATTTCTGGAATCTAGACTCAAAAATCGTGTTTGGTCGGCAAGGCGATAAACACGAACACGGTTACAGATAAAAAATATAAACAGACGTTATTAAATATTTTAATTTCAATGATGATTATTTCAATTATAGATTTAATTTTTATAAGTTTTATGAAATGTATGTAAAAAGTTTTAAAGGAAAAGTTAAAATAAAAAATATTTTAATTCCTTTTATGATTTTTTCTCACAATTATAGTTTCAGTTTAACACATTGTCGACCGTTGGTGCGGTATTTTAGAATTTGCAGAATAAAAGCGGCGCGAAAGTAGAAAAACGATAAATTGGTTGTGAATGTAAAAGAAATTTCTCTTTCCTTTTGGCGAACACCCTGAACGCATTTCCTGCCTTTTCATCATGAATGGTTTATGGAGTGAATTCAGGTGACCTGAATAGCACATGTCATGTGATTTCTGCGCATGGCATTTAAATCTTCATCCTCAACATTTTCCTCGATGTGTCTGTCATTAACGCCCTCCACGAAGAATGAAGCGGATTTTTTTTTTGTTTACATTTGTAGTTATAATTTTTTCTTTCCTCTTAATAATGTCAAAAGATGAAATACTGATGTGCTGCTGGATGCTTTAAAAGTGAAACACAAGTTATTACCATGATAAAATGCATTTTTTAAAGTGCCCTTTCAACTATCCTGACATCGGTTGTTAGCTTTGGAATAGAAGGCTGTTATTTTCGAAGTTGCAGGTATGCGCCGTTTATTTTAAAGAATTCATTTAGTGTGTTTCCATTAAAAAAATGAAACCCAAAACTGTCAAAGTATTTTTTTAGAAAACCCTCCAGAAGGCAAGGAAATCGGTACGTGATTTGCCATCAAAAACAAATGGGTGCAATTAAACAAAATCACCAGTGCATTTCTAATTTTCTTAATTGACATTTGATGAAATTCTCTGTTAATTTTGAATATGCTTAGAAGATTTTTAAATGTTTATATGAATATTACATTACTTTTCTCCCACAAAATCGTTTCTAAATTTGATTGATATAAGTAAACAAACTTTTGTTATAAAAATATCTCTCTTAAGGCCCTATCACACGGCAAAATATCGTCGGCACTTTCTCCAACAAACGACGACGAAAGTGACGTCACTTCAGGATTTGCTGTCTGGTAAACCTAAAAACTTAGGTTTACGTTATAGTGCATTTATCGCTCTTTATCCATTTCTCCTACTTAGTGAATATCGGCAGTTTTCTTATTTCATAATTCGTGGGATTCTAGTCAAGACGGTGCTTAAATTTATAATTAAATCCTGGATAATTTCTTAAAGTGATCCGATTAGCTTTCAATGAATATAAAAGCCCATGGTAGCAATAATAGTTGTAATTTTTTAAAAAAACTCAAACTATCTTGGAATTGTAGATATGTAATTTACGAAGCCAATGCAATAAAATTCCATTGCTTTAATAAATTACAATTATATTGATGCATTATTGAATTTATTGGAATTGAATCACTTTTGCTTCTAATTTAATTTTTTGAGTGCTTAATACAATGAATATAATAAGGATTGTAAAATGAGACAAGTTGCACATTTATCGAATTTAAAAATACTTTTCTAGCCATTTTTTCTTTTGAATGTCTTTTTCATTTCTAATAGTATCAATCTTATTGTCAGTTATTGTAAATATTTATCGTACCATTCAACTAATTGTAATGTTTTCATCAAAATCAATAACAATGAAATGTGAAAAATAATAAAACTTTTTAATTATTCTTATTAACAGTTTTGTAATTATTTTTGTAGTAATAATGACTAGTTAGTAGTAGTTTTTGTAGTAATAATGGCAATTGTTTCTAATTTATCGAAATTAGTAACAATAAATTCTGTAAAATAATGAAACTTTTTAATTTTTCTTAGTAACAGTTTTGTAATTATTTTT
>JAOUZG010035502.1:571094-598245 GCA_026289955.1 Argiope argentata | reverse complement strand
ATTATAGTAATTCCTTAAATAGTTTGTTAACAGCTTCTATATAATTAAAAAATTTTAACTCAATGTTAGAGTTAAAAATATAATAGTGATTTTAAATTTTAATACTTAGACGTTCCTACAATGTAGCAGAAATATAAAACATACTATTTGGTTTTGACAAAAATAGAAAAATGATCATACTTTTATCATTAGCAAAATACGAAATCACCTTTTGTATGATAGACAATAAAATGCAGGCTTCTTTTTCCATATTTTTTTCTTTTCAATTTAACAAACTAACAGTTAATTTAGAATGATATTTCTGATGCTACATTTGCATTGAGAAAGATGTGTAGAATGGCCACACATTTGGAAATGGGCACACTAAAAAACAAATGTTTTATTGCTTCTCATTCCTGATGTAATGTAGAGGGGTGTTTTTTTAAATAATATTCTTTTCTTCTTTTTTTTTTTTTTGGCAATTTAAAAATTTAAAAAAAACCTGTTTTTAATTATCTATGTAAAAAAATGAGGTTTTAATACTTTAGCTTTGAAAAAACTAAGAAAAATGCAATAACATAGTTTGGAAAATTATTTTTGATTATTATTATTGAATGAAAATTATTTAATGATTCCTATTTTTCGCAAATACTGGTAATAAATGCACAAAGATTTTTTTAAAAAACAGCTCTGTAGTTTCAAATAAAATGAAAACAAAACATTTAACATTTTTTTAAAGAGCAATTTTAGAAATGAGTGAGACTAAATAGTGAAGAAATATAAAACATATTTGGTTTTGACAAAAATATAAAAAGATCATATTTTTATCATTAGCAAAAAACTACTATAGATACCATTAGAAATAGTTTTGGAATGGAATTGTTTTATAATTTTGAACTGGTGTGGGGAAATAAAAATTATTTAAAGGAATGATAAATACAAATTGAGTCCAATATACATTCTCAAAAATTATTTTTTAATAGATGATAGACAATAAAATTCAGGCTTCTTTTTCCACATTTTTTCTTTAAATTTAACAAATTAACAGTTAATTTAGAATGATATTTCTGATTATACATTTGCATTGAGAAAGATGCATAGAATAACCACACACTTGGAAATGGTCAGATTAAAAAACAAGTGTTTTATTGCTTCTCATTCCTGATGTAATGTGGAGGTTATTATTTTATTTAAAAGCTTGGCAATTTGAAATTTTACGACAAACCTGTTTTTTAATATCCATGTAAAGATAAATGAAGTTTTAATACTTTAGCTTTGAAAAAAACTAAGGATAATGCAATAACATATTTTGGAAAATTATTTTTTGATTATTATTATTGAATGAATATTATTTAATGATTCCTATTTATCACAAATACTGGTAATAAATCCACAAAGATTTTTTTTAAAAAAACAAGCTCTGTAGTTGCAAATAAAATGAAAACAAAACATTTAACAAATTTTTTTAAAGAGCAATTTTAGAAATGAGCGAGTCTAAATAGTGTAATGCCTTAGAATTTACCAATATTTATCAAATGAAGAATCCTATTTAATTAATTGTTTTATAATTTTGAACTTCTTTGGGAAAATAAAAATTAATTAAAAGAATGATAAATACAAATTGAGTTAAATATACTTTCTCAAAAATTAATTTAAAAAAATAAATAGGAGGGAATAAACATTCAATCAAATTTAAAAGAGTAAAAAATACTTCTTAATCAATCATATGGTGGTAATGTTTTTAAATATTGTTTTTATTTTTAATTAAAATCCAAAAAAAAATATGTTCTTAGTAAATTTTTTATGTCCTAGAATCAATTTCTTGCCATATTTCAAATTCCTAACTTTAATTATTTGCACTGCACATCTAGACACAGTAGTTTTTATTTTTATGTACACAAAACCTAAAATTTGTCGAGTTGGATCCAACAAATATCAGTTTTCATATAGACAAAAATCATTTGATTTCAAAAGTTATTTAATTTTATTTTAAATGTATTGGCCCCCCTCTTCTGTTTTATTTATCAACTTTTGTTTTATTTGCTCTTTTCTAGAAAAATAAGCACTTTTAAGGTACTTAAAAATGATTTTAAAATTTCAGCACTATCGATGATGGTATGCATCTTTTAAGCTTAATTGAATGCACAACCACAAATCATTTTTCTTTTCAATATATTTTTGTTTTAAATTTAATATTGATTAGTTAAATTTATAATTTATAAAATACAAACACAAAATCAGCATTTTTTTTTCTTGTCATTACTACTACAAAAATAATTACAAAACTGTTACTAAGAAAAATTAAAAAGTTTCATTATTTTACAGAATTTATTGTTACTAATTTCGATAAATTAGAAACAATTGCCATTATTACTACAAAAACTACTACTAACTAGTCATTATTACTACAAAAATAATTACAAAACTGTTAATAAGAATAATTAAAAAGTTTTATTATTTTTCAGCTTTCATTGTTATTAATTTTGATGAAAACATTACAATTAGTTGAATGGTACGATAAATATTTACAACAACGGACAATAAGATTGATACTATTAGAAATGAAAAAGACATTCAAAAGAAAAAATGGCTAGAAAAGTATTTTTAAATTCGATAAATGTGCAACTTGTCTCATTTTACAATCCTTATTATATTCATTGTATTAAGCACTCAAAAAATTAAATTTGAAGCAGAAGTGATTCAATTCCAATAAATTCAATAATGCATCAACAGAATTACAATTTATTAAAGCAATGGAATTTTATTGCATTGGCTTCGTAATTTACATATCTACAAATTCCAAAATAGTTTGAATTTTTTAAAAAAATTACAACTATTATTGCTACCATGGGCTTTTATATTCATTGAAAGCTAATGGGATCACTTTAAGAAATTATTCAGGATTTGATTTTAAATTTAAGCAACGTCTTGACTAAAGTCTGACAAAGTATGAAATGAGAACATTTCTGATATTCACTTAGTAGGAGAAAAGAATAAAGAGCGATAAATACACCATAACGTAAACCTAAGTTTTTAGGTTTACCAGTTAGCAAATCCTCAAGTGACGTCACTTTCGTCGTCGTTTGCCGACGAAAGTACTGACGATGTTTTGCCGTGTGATAGGGCCTTTAACTTAAAATTAACAGCGGCTGTAATACTAACTTAACTGGAAGTGAATAAATTTTTTAAAGATTTATTAAATAAATTAATCTTTTCCAACTACTGAAAATCCAATTTTTGTATTGATTGTTACCAACATTTATAATTGATGTATTGTATTAAAAGTGCTCTTAATTTGATAAATTTGTTTCTTTAGCCTTGTAAGCGAGATAACATCCACGCTATTGAAGTCGACTTTTGTATTATGGTCATGCTATTCGGCCACTGGCCATAGTGTCATAGGTTCATATCACGACCTTCAAACGCTACATTGGTGACCTTGACAATGCAACCTCCTGCAACAGTCGTAGCTTCATCTACCCTCAACAAAATCGTCAGACTCACTTGATGTAAAATCAAGCAAACAAACAAAGAATCGTCGGACTCATTTGACGAGCAAGCAGCAATTCGTCATAATGCTTGGCACAATACAAAATCGTTCGCTTCTTCGCCGACTCACTGGTGGGGGAGTACTGTGGCGTTAGCCTTATAAGCCAGATTATATCTACGATATTGAAGTCGACTTTTGTATTATAGTCATGCTACTCGGCTACTGGCCCTAGTGTCGGAGATTGTAATCGCGACCTTCACTCGCAACAAATTGAATGCTCCGTACTTTAATACTACTTTTCAGAAATAATCCACAATTTACAAAATGAGCTTCAAGAACTTTAAGATTTTGTGAAAAGAATATTGTTAATAATATTAAAATGAGGGCATTGACAAATTTCACTAAAGATAGGTTTTTCTGTATATATATTCTTCATTTAATTTTGAAGCGGGTCTTCAAAAATTAAATATGTCGCAACATCCATTTGATTTTTTAAAAAATTAAAAAAAATCAGTTGATTTTTGAAAATAAAGGCTTTAGATTCATTAATTCTGCACTGAATTTCCCATATAAAAACCTATCTATCCAGCAGCAAATATTTTAAAAGGTATGAGAGCCATAATGCCTTCAGGAGCTGTCAACTTCATTTCACCATTATACTGTGATAGCATATCCGACAAGAAATTTTTTATTCAAACTATTTGATGGATGTATTAGAACTGAATGGTTTTGTGATGGCAGATAAAAGTTTTAAAATTGAGCGAGAACTTAAAAAAAGAGGATATAAATTGAAAATAAAATAGATATAATTGATAAATTTTTAAAGGACTCTACTCAGCTTAATATCACTGAAAGAATTTATAACCACAAGATATCTCATATGTGGTTGCAGTAGAAAGAGCCATTTCAAGAATTAAAATGTACAAATATTTTATAGGAGTTGTCCTTTGCACATGCTTATATAATTTCAATTTAGTATTTTATATTATTTGCATATTGTATCATTTTCAAAGACCATTGATTAACATCAAATAATATTTTGTATTTGATTTTTAGTTTTCTGCGTTATAATAAAATTCATTTTGAGGTTTTACTTTTTTAGTATAAACTTTAAAGCTTTCTTTACCTTGTAGTATTTCATATTATTTTGTTATTGTTATGTAAACACATCTAATAATTGAAGACCAAAATGGATGGCTCCAGAGATCATTATTACTAGTTTTCTAAACACATTTGCTTATTTTTAAAGGATTTAAGTCAAATTGATGTCAAGTAACTGTTGCTATAGTTAGAATGAAATGTCATTGGTTTCTTTATGTAAACTGAAATGGATTATTATTATAATATCATGCTACACTATTGTGCACTTCAGTGTTTTCTGTTTTAAAAAATAGAGGTCTTTTCTTTGAAAATCAGCTTTTGTATCAATATTTGCTATATATTTTTTACTTCCAACTTCCTTCCTAAATGGATGTTTCATTTATTTCCTATTTCTTTAATCAAATGATTTTGAATCATAAAATTCTATAAAACTATATTCTTTCAACTCCTCTTTAAATCCTATTTAACTTTTATATTTGCATATATAACGATCTTATTCTTGTTTATTAAATTTACTGTATTGTATGTTTTATTTTATATTCGTTCTGAGTAATTTTTATCAATGTAACTTTAAAATTTTAAAATACATTTCAAAAATATTCTGCTCTAAAAGTATATTGCTCAACATTATATTTTTATCGGTGATAAAAAAAAATGTTGTTCGGTATCTAGGATGTTTCTGTTAAATAAAATTGATTTCATCATTTACTTTTACATTCTTGTCATACTATGTTTATATTCTTTGTGTCTAGAAAGACTGTTGATAAACAGTTTTTGATTTGTTTTTTTAATAGGTAGGAGCACTGAAACATACAATTAAATATATTTTTTCAAATTATTATAATATGCATTTTATCTTCTTTTCTTCATAATGTGTTAATAAAAAGGATGAAGGCATAATTTTACTTGTTTGTCCTTTAATGATTTCCATAAATTGATAGGAAATAACTGATTCATAGGTTACATAGATTTTAAAAAATGGTATCTATACCTTTTATGTTTCCTAATTTAAAATTGTAAACAGAATTTATTCAGTATATAAATATTTGAGTTTCATGTTTTTTCTTCTGTGCAAACTGAAAACATCAAAGTCTCAATACTAGTAAAAATCATTACTTAGGAAAAAATGTAATAATTTTTTTTGGTAAGCTTCAAAATCTTAGCTTATCTAAGAGTAATAATTATTTCTAAAAACTATATTCATATAATTCAACATAAAGAGAAGGACATGATCCTTTTCGCTTGTGATTTAATGTTTAAATTTTAAAAAAGGAAAATATGTAATTTTTCAAAAACACCGCCATAGCCCTTTGTCAAAATGTATCTTTTGGACAAAAAAAAAGGGATATGGAAAAATAAAGAATAAAAGGGTAACAAATAAATTAAATAGACATATTAAATAATTAGGCAAAAACAATAATTGCATTGAAAATACTAACTGAAATTTTAATAAAAGAAATAAAATGGTATTATTACTAAAGCTTGGTAAAAATAATTCAAAATATTAAATTAATAAAAAAATCAAAAGTTTTTAATAATTATTCGTCTAGCGTAACATTCAACTGCAGTGCTTTCACCAACGTTATCGACAGACATCCCGTGATGCGCAGAACGGTTGAAAATTGAACAGAATCGGTTTGTTTAGTACATGACACTTGACCCCCCATTGCCTTGCAGCAAGCTCATCATGTTTGGTTTTTCTCATGGGGTTTCGAAAATAGTGTGTTATTTCTATGACGCTACGAAGGAAAAGTGAATTTTATTTTATGTAGATATTATACAGTGTCCCTTTATTCCTTAGTAGCACACAAATATTGTACAATATAGATCAATATTCGCAATATTGTTTAATATTGTGGAATATTGTTTAATATAATATAATATTGCACATTATTGTGCATTATGCTACAGGATGTGCTACCTAGGTTATACTATTAAAATGTGCAAAATATTGTTACATTTTTAGCGTAGCGGGTTCGGATTGAATGGACTTTACTTGAGGACAGCACAAACAAATTTATTTACAGCTATTTACAGGATAATTGATAAAGAAAAAATCTTAGATAAACACAATCCAGCAGTCAACAGTCACTTACAGCGTAAATGCAAGTCTTACGCACAATAGAAAAAAAACAGACTGCAAAACATCTATCTTATAGCACAGTAAACAGTAAATCGCAGCGAGCCCAACAATACAACGTTAACAGCAAACGTAAACACAGCTCAGAAATCCTCTAGCCCAGTGAGACGCTTTTCTTCCGAGGGAAAACTCTCAACTAACTCACTCCGGCTACTCGTCCCTTATATAGCCGAAGAAGAGCGTGCCCCGAAACCCGCGAAACTTCTCAAAACAACGCGCGCAATCCAGCGGCTACTAGATTATTCCTTTCGCCAAAACAACCAAGCTGGCGCAAAGCTCCTCTCCAAACGTCGCCATCTTTGGCGAGTTTTCGCGACACTCACCCGCTTGTAACAACATATATAATGAAATCTATGTTCGCAAATTCTTTATTTTTAAGTCCTTAACCAGTTTAAACCGGTTTGAAGCAATTGCGACCTTTTTTATACCACCCATTCTCTCTCTCTTGGCTTTAAAAATAACGATAACGAAATAATGAAGTTGCATTAATGCATACAAGTGATGATAATGAAAGTGCTTTAATGTAAAACGAAAAATTTAACTCTCTTTTTTAAACATTTTTTTATTTTTGAGTAAATAAATTTTACATTTTTTCTATTACCATTTGCTGTCTTCGTCAATTTCAAACACAGGACATAAACAGCAAATGCCAAACAAAAATTTATTTCACTTATATATTAGTAATTTAAACCTCATTGTAATCCAGCGGCTACTCGATTATTCCTTTCGCCAAACCAATCAAGCTGGCGCGAGGCTCCTCGCAAAAAGGTCGCCATCTTTGGTGCTTTTCGTGCCACTTCCCCGCTTGTAACAATATTAATATTACACTTTATAGTCCTTATATTGAACTGTAAAGTTACCCGGTATACAATACAGCAAATTAGTTTACGGTATCATAATTATTTTGAAAAGAAGCTTCAACAATCAATAAGAGTATGACATAAATTCTTTAATATCCTATAACCTCTTTTGATTACTTTCTCCTTACTCTTTCCCACTTACCTTGAGATTCGAACTGGGGACCTTCTGCTATCCAGTAAGTGTGAATTCTAATGATTACGCGTTTGGTTTGTTTCATTTCTGTATATAATTTTCGGTTTATTAAAGATTTTGAGTAAAGAATGTAGTTTGAAACCGATAAGATTAATTTATGATTAGGATTTGCTCTTTCATAAATTATGGGATTTAAGTTTAACATAAATACAAAAAACGATTATACATCAAAGCTTTAAATAGTTTATTTAAACACGACAACTTTATCATATCTTATCCAATATGATAAATTTATTTAAAAAATATATCACTACTTAGATTTTAATTAATTTATTTTGCAATTCCTTTATATAACAACTTTTATTTATTTCACATTAAATAAACTAAGAGTCTCCTCAAAAACAAGCCAATTTAGGTGACCAGCCAGTTTCCAGTGAATATTGGTAAGATTTGATTTCAGATTAAACATTAAAATATAACAATTTCCATTTTTCTGTCTTTTTTGAGATTATTTTGACTTACTTAAGCTCTGTTTACTATGCGCATGAACCTTGTTAATAGAAACCAGCCCCATAATATAACAGCAGCATTAAAAACCCAAATATCATGTACACCTATTTTCTGAATTTCGTGGTATTGTGAATCCGCTTGTTTATTTACTTTGTGAAGTAGACGGAAAATAAACAAAATCTTTCTACTTTTTCTTTCAATAATAGAAAATAAATAAATAATGGAAAATGGTGTGGTAGCTGGCGTTCGTTTAATCTGTCGTGGTCACAAAGCCCTCCATGTCGAGAGTAATACTACTGGGGATACTGGGTCAGAGGTGATCGTTCTCTATTCCAGATCTAAATCACGATCTGTGGATGAATGAATGAAAATGTATGAATGAAGTCCGGCCTTTAAAAAGGGTTGTGACGTGTGTGTAGCTAAAAAAGTAGTTCTCTTGGCCCTAGTTGGTGCTATTTGAAACAAGAGACGCACCCTCGGCTTAAAATCCCTGATGCATCAGCGAAGCTTGTCCATGTCAAGCGTCATTAGTAACAACAATAACAAAAACAACAGTATTAACAAGATATATAATCAGAAATAAATGAATTTTGAAATAATATTTAAAAATACACTAACTACCAAATAAATACTGTTTAGCTCTTACTAACAAACTGATCAAAATGAAAATCCATATACTATTTATTGTTTCCGCTATTAAAATCTATGTAATCTCATTTGAGGAAACAGAGTACGTTCTCCATAAATTATCTCGGCTATCTCATCGCATAAATGGGCATTTGTGCCATCATCATATGCACTAATAACTGTTTCAATAAAGTTAATTGAGTATTAAATAACTAATGCCCTTACCAAATCTGAAACTGCTGAATTAATACAAATTGCTGTTGACACGAGTTTCTGGCTTATTAATATTATTCTGTTTCTAAAGAGCCTTTCCAGAAGTAATTACGAATAAGTGCTTTCACGGAACCAGGCAAATTAAACCTCCCGTTTTCATTTTACTTTAGAATTCATTGAAATGCTCCTCTAATCAGTTTGTTAAGGTAGGTAAATGAATTTATAGATGGAACATGGAATTGGTGACATTTCTGTGACTTATTGGAATTGTTACGAATTTACATTGAGATGTTTACAAAACTCTCAACCTCACGCATGCACGGAACTTTATACAGAAATTTCAGTTTATGCTTTTGACAATCAAATTTGTCATATTTGAATTCAGTTAAGTTGTTTGGTTATAATTTTATTTCCATGATATCGTAAAAAGGAATTTGGAAAGACTAAAACATGGACGCACACACACAAAGACATATACACACACAATCTTTTTTGGTTACGTTAAAGACCTTGAACGGAAATGCATATTTTAAAAAAATGATTTCATTTAAAATTATTTTAAATTTCTGGTATTGGAACACGATCAATAATAAAGAATAGATTTCTTGAATATTAATTTTTCAAAGAAAAATTAAAACATCAAATTATAAAATCATAATTCTAACAATGAAGTTATGTGTTGACATTTTCGAAATTTTAAGTGTGACTCATTGAAAAGGAGTTTCAAAGAGATGAATGATTTTATTACACCAAGTATTGTGGCGAGCGTATGAGTGAATTGAAAAACGTGTGTGTGTTAATGTGTCAAGTGAGCTTGACGACTTTGGTTGCTTTGTCAGGTGTGTCTGACGATTTTTGATTTGGATAGATAGCACCACGATAGCTGTATGAAGCTGTTATCAGATGGTTGCGTATTCAAATCACATCCGGGTCATAAATTGCGGTGAAGCTGATTGCCCTAGGACCAAACTTGCAACGTTTTGGTTTGTACCCGAGTAACATAATAATTAGACAAAAGTGCACTTCCATCCACGGAATATTATCTGGCTTTATGAAGCAAACGCCACAGATGAAATAAAAAGCAGTTAATTAAAGATGGTTAAAGTTGATAAAGTAACATTTTTAATACTTATGTATACAGCAGATCGTTGAAGATGGTCAGCCACTTTATATATTTAAAAAAAAGTGATAAGCTTAAAGAGTCAATTTTTTAGTTTCGAGTTCTGATCAGATTCCACCAATTTCTATTCTTTATGAAAGCTCCTGATATCCATATATGTAATCAATAATTGTTAACTTTCCACTAACCTTTACTGACAGAAATCTCAAAAACATTATTTCATAGTACATTACCTATGAGGAAGAACTTTAAAAGAACCCCACTGCCTTAAATCCAATATATATTTTGTCAATTTTTGTTTCACGTTCAAACAAAAACATACATCGCCAGTGGTGGATTGCAATCAATTTTTAAACACATTTTAAATTAATAATTTGATAGAGCCCTCCAAACCTCAACAACAGAGCGATTTGGAAAATTGAATTAATTTTGTCTCTTTATATGCATAATTTATAAAGCAGATGTTGTTCTGCGATTTTGTTTCATTTATAAATTAATTTTGCCTCTTTCCATGCATAACTTATTAAGTAGATATTATTTGATGTTTTACTACAATTATAATACAGAATAATACTTTCTCTCGTTATCATAAAATTTAATTTATTGAAGTTTAATTTCAATTTATCTATTTTATTTTTATTCAAAAGCACTTCTGAAGGAATAAAAAAAATCTTAATTAAACAATGTTTACTTTTAAATTTATCATATATTACAAAAATATTGAAATAACCGGTCGAAAACATATTACGTACAACATCATAAGTGTGGGGAAAAAAACTACTTAAAAGCTATGCACTTGAAACTATAAAGATACTTTAAAAAATTTAATCGAAATTGATGAAAATAGGCAAAAGGAATATGCACATCAAGAAAAAAAAATCAATAGAAATGAACAGGAAATATCGAATTATATTAACACAAGAACAGCGTAAGAAAAAAAATTAATAAACCTTCCTAAAGAATAGTAAGATAATATTAAAATGAAAAACGGAAACAGAAAAATAAAAACAAACGATTACATTTTTTAAATTTTTTTTGTTCTTATGAAAAAGGCTTTTTGTCGGAAAATCCCACAATAAATCACAAAGAATTCCATTAGATAAGATAATATTAACAGAAAGTCGGAAATAGAAAAATAAAAACATACGATTAAAAAAACTCGGGCAGATATTTTCAGATGTTTTTTTTGGTGGAAAGTTTAGTTTTTAGTTAATAAAAACTTAACCACTCAATTAACCGGAATAAAATTTAGCCTATGTTCTTCTGTAGATTATCTACTATTTCTGAGCTAAATTTCATCCTATTTCCATCAGTCGTTCTGGCGTGATTGAATCCTATCATCCATCCATCCAAACTTTCACATTTATAATAGTAGTATAGATGATATTCTTATAAATCACACAGGTGTAAATTTTCGACATTAATTCTGATACATTTAACCTTATGTTGACCTTTAAACAAGGGGAAAGCAGAATTTTAAAGGAATCTATTTTATATAAGTGATTTATTATTCATCGAAGGAATCCTCTAATAAAATATTTACACCAGAGATGTATTATCCATCTAATAGGCACTTGTGGACTCAATTGCGCATTTACTTTATAATACTTTATTTGATTTGTTAATGAATCAGCAAATAACGTTTTAGAAGGAAATTACTATGAGCTAAATTAAGACAAAACTTTGGAAATTTATAATTACATTTAAAGAGTTAAAAATATCACACACACACACACACACACACACACACACACACACACACACACACATCTTGTTCAAATTTTCAAACGTTAATAAAATAACTTTTATTCATCCATCTCATTCATCCATCTAAGTTGAAGTAAAAATTTTTAAACTTGTAATGGATGACATTTGATGTTAATATAGTTTTTTAAATACTATTTCATTAGTTTTTTATTAATTAATTAAAAACTAACTTACTCGCCTAAAAATCTTCATTTCTCAGTCGCTAAATAAGTATCAAATTTAGTTTTCTTTTTCTTTTTTTTTCTAATGAGGTTAGGCTTAACATGTTTCCGGACGATTATTTGAAACGATTCTGTTGATTTTCATAATGTTTGAAGAATTTAAAATTAAACATCTTTAATTAATCGGTTTTTCCCGATTTATTTTGAAGTACTTTCGAATTAAAATAATACAGAATAAAGAAAATTAGAAATTTCTAATCTGTATTGTGTACCCCAACTGGTATAGAAAAATCACGCATTTTGCGTAGTAACAATTGGCTTTGGATCCTCAATTGGCGGTGAAAATTCAATGCTGGTATATTTTTTTGATCAATTATTTATAGTGACTTTAATTTTTAGGCTTGAATTGCCTTTTTGGTATGGCGTTGGATTCGCATCCCTTGAGCTGTGAATTCCAACACCATATATAGAAAGGAGAATGGAAAATTGCTAGGAAATTCACTTTCTATTTTGCCGCTTAATGTTGTGATTCTGTCATATTTATATTAATAATTACATATTTATATTAATTGTAATTATTTAATAAAAAGTAACTAAAATAAAATTTTCTTTGTTTACCTAAGTAATAATTGACTTAAACTTTTTTTGTATTACTTGTTTAACTATCAAAACAGCACTGCATTGAAAATGAATAAATAAATTGTAATTTCGAATTAAAAATAAATAACTAATTATCCTTTTCAGGCTTTTGTGATACTACAACATTATGGATATTTGAGATAAATTCTAGAAAAATTGAAATCAAGCTACATTGTATAATTTTGCAGAAAATAACCATTGATTTTATAAATAATTTCTTTATAGCTTTTTGATATTGCTTTTTCTTAAACTTTTTTAGCGAGATTTATTCATATTCGTAAATGGCCCTCTTCGGACATAATTACACCAATCCAAAATTAGCTGCAGTACACTAAAGCAGTGCATCATTATTCATAAGTAACTGAAAAATAATTGTTCTTACACGGTTATCATGTCTTACAATAAATCAATATCTCTTTTATTCCGCAATTTTAAAAATTATTAAGAATAAATGAAAAAATTGGTTTGAAATAAAAATGCTTTATTCTCTTAAGCGTATCGGACTTTTAAAATGATCTTGTGACACTTAATCAAAATAAATGGAAATACTTTTACTCCGTCAAGGAAAAGAAATACTTTAAATCTATAATTACAGCTCATCAAAAGAAAAATAACTTTCAGAAAATAATAAAAGCCTAGCAATTTATCTGACTTGAAGGAATATCTGAATCGCCGGTAAAAAAAATCGACTAAATTGCTTAGATTATTGGGAAATTAAGTACTTTAATGTCATATGTCACAAGTTAAACTACTGAAATAATCGGATGTAATAAATTTATTTTTCAAAGAAAATGCCTGTCGTTTCACACTAAATTTACCAATATACATTCTTTTTTTACGTAAAGTATTTTATCGAAGGATTTGAAAGCTGTCGTTTTGAGTGTTGTTTTTGAAATAGAAGGTTTTGGAACAGCCGAGTATATGAAGCAGTTTTTATATTCAGCTAAAAAAAATCTAAACTCGATGTATAGAAATGTATGAAACACATACAAAAATTAATTAATTGAAGCTGTTTTAAATTCTGCAATTCATTTTAGAAGCATTATAAACAAGAAATCAATCATTATTGTATGGATTTCAGGTTTCATTACTATGCATACATTATGATGTATTTTTATCTGTATATATATTATGTTATATCTAAAGTACAGTAGCTATTATGTATAAAAGTGTTAATTATTTGCTTGATTTGTTAAATAAGCTTATTCCTATTCACATTAAACTAATTTTAATGAGAAATTTAATCTTGAAAGAAATAATTAAAAGGAAAAGAGACGCATAATAATTTTTTCCATATTGTTTTTAAATACTGATTTTTGAGTTATAAAGATTTCCATTCACAATGTTAAAACTATATCAATTATTTTCCACTTTTTTTTTTAATTAGAGAAAGAAACTTTCTGATTTTTCTCTTTATTATAATATAGTAAGAGAAATTCAGTAGATGCTTTTTAATATTATTGTCAATGAAACATTTCATAAAGCTTAAAAGCTAAACATAAATCCAAAATTCATCATACTTTAAAAAAGTCCCACATACTGATGATTACTGATATAATTATTGATTTTTTCAAGAATAAATATGCCGTATTGTGTTAGGAAACATAGTAATATTGAGGATTTCTCTTATGGTTATAATTATATATGAAAAGATAGTGACAGGAAATTAGTGAAATACTTATTAAAAGAAAAAGTAATAGAACAAATTTAATATCTATCAAAATTTGAAATTTGAAAAAAATTTGTTGAAGAAGCTATTAAGAGGAAATTACACAAAATATTTAACTGAAATTTAATGCAATCATTAATTTCAGCAAGTACTCTGGTAGACAAAGTTTAAAAATAAAATTAAATGCTATTAAACTGGATAAACAAAATTTAGCCACCACACATATTACAGTATGCAGCTTCGATTGATAAAAAAAGTAAAAAAAAAAACCAATAGAGGAAATCCTGACGTTTCAACTGCATATATGTGGAAAAAGAGTACATAACTTCCAGTAGAAACACTGAGTAAAAACATACCAAATACCAATGAAAAATGTTTATTATAGCAACTTACAAATTTGGCTCAAAGTGATCACCACTCTGATGTTCAAATAATTTCTAGCGAGATATGAGGTTTCAAACGGTGGAACTTATCGGCATCTATTCGTCTGATATGTAATGTTATTTGTTCTATTAAAGTAGGAATGTCAGGAACATGTTCTTGATACACAATGTCTTTCAAGTGAACTAGAGCAACCTCAAAACCAGAAATTGCCAAGATTCAGTTCAGTGTCATCAGTTAACAGGTGTTATCTTACAAAGATAAAATTTCGGGTATTATGAATTATCTTCAAGTATTATGAATTCTATTATGAATACTTCGGGTATTATGAATTCATTTTTAACAAGGGGTAATGATATCAGACTCTTCAACCTGCACGTAGGCACAAGGAATAAATACATAAAACTGAATGACAACCATGGTCGTAGAGCAAGACTAGCGGCAACTGCGACCATCTTACTAAGGGCCATCACTAGCCACGGTATAACCCTTCCCATAGCAAGTATGTACCGTCATCGATGGGAGGTTTCCAATGATGCAGATTATCGGTATTTATTCGTACGATATGTAACGCTATTTGAACTTTTAAAGTAGGAATGCCAGAAACCTGCTCTTGATACACAATGTGTTTCAAGGGAACCAGAACCGCCTCACAACCAGAAATTGCCAAGATTCAGTTCAGTGTCATCAGTTAACAGGTGTTATCTTACATAGATAAAATTTCAGGTATCTTTCTGAATTGCCAAGAACGGATTAATCATATCAGACTCTTCAACCCTCACGTAGGCAATCGGAATAAACCATAAAACCGAACGCGGCAACTGTGGCTGAGTTCTAAGGGCCGTCAATGGCCACGATATAACCCTTCTCAAAGGAAGTACGTCCCGTTATCGATGGGAGTAGGATAACCCCACCTATTAGTATACCCTCCAGGGAGGCAAGATCCAATCCTAATGCCTGAAGCATCTCATCCTCATTTCGGGGTGCCCCCCTCCCCGTGGTGGGATCGAGAAGGGGACATCTGTTTGTCGTGACACTGAAAGTGTACTGCTGATAACCTGCTTATTCCCTATCGCCTGATCGATCACCGGTAGTTGCAATTTCTTTATCTTATTCCTGCTTGAGAACTTTACATGCTCTACCTGGTTGTACTCCCAGAATTTTTGTTGTTTCGAATCTTTCAACTATTCTGCGTAAGTTAGTTATGATCAACGGATCAACAACTGTTTTAACCGCTGGTATTCACGAAGAGTAGCACTGATATTTTTATCTCTTTGATAAAACAACTTGACTAATAAGGCGTAGTGATAACGTAATCGACGGGCAAATTCTTGCAGAATTACATACATTCCAGCAGACAATCCTTTTATCTTTGATATCATGTCACAAAGTACTCGTATAAGAAAATTACATAATTAAAATTTCGATTGCAGCTTCAAAATTTCCCCTATTAACCTTTTTGGTACAATTTTTTTCCATGATAAATCAAAACCGCGTACTCTGTTGTTACTTATGACACTCTCCATGGACCAGCCCCGCTGATACATCAGCAGATTTTAAGCCGGAGATATACGTCTCTTGTTTTACAAGTAGAGCCTTCTAGGGCCAAGAGTACGACTTAGCTACACACGCGCCAAAACCCTTTTTAGGGGGAGGACTTCATTCATGCAAATTCATTCATTCTATCTCAGATCGTAATTTAGACCTGGAACTGAGGACGATCACCTATGACCAGCACCCCCAGTGGTATTACTCTCGACATGGAGGACTTTGCGACCACGAACAGATGTAACGAGCGCCAGCTGCCACACACTCTGGGAATCTTCTGGCCGGTGAGTTTCGAACTCGTAACCTAAGGAGTACGAGTCCAACGCTCTACCAACCAGGCTATCCCGGCCAACCACATACTCATAGGTATATGATTGCCAATTTTTGTAATTTTTCGTCCAGTATATAACATGCTATTGGGCTCCGAGCTCCTCCTGTTATTTCTTGGCTTCCTTGTGTATAAAATGTAAATATTTTTTATTATAAAATATAATATTTATAAAATCAAACATCAAAATTTACTTAAGCACGATAGTATTTCATACACCAGAAATTTAATGTTTCTCAAGTAACACTTAGTAGAAGTTTCATCAATCTTTATCATCGTTGTGAAAAATCATTACAGATATCTGCCCCTCATAAAATTTCTGTGGTTATTCTGCTAATAAAAGCCAATAAATGAGGAGGATCCCTAATTCGCCTTTGACAACATTCGATCATTCTTATATTATGATATACTAAGATAATTACAAAATAATTATGATCATAAGCTCCTATATAATATTTCTTCCAGCTTGCCGCCATATAAGGGGATCTCACTTTAGCATGCTATAGTAATTAGAAATTTATTACAGTCTTTTAATTTCTTTTTATTAGAAGATATTTCCAAGGTATATAGTTAACAATGTATGGGCAATAAGAGTCTTTGTCTCTATATCCTTCATTTATATTTAAGTTAGTTCAAGTTAACAATGTATAGAAACAACGAGGAAAGTGTGCATTATTAAAACGTTATTTGGGTAATTATATACCACCATACGAATAGCTACTTATATTTATTTATTTATTATTTACTTTTAAGCTCAAATGAACATTAGTATGGAATAAGGATTATTACTAATTTTAAAAGTATATAAGGAGTAAATTAAAACAGTGGTAGAGGTCTCCTCGAAACTTTCTCGCATGCTTCCTAATAAAAGTTTTATCTTAATTGATTTAAAAGGATTCATTAAGTTTATTACCTCCATTTACTAATTAATGATTAATATATTAGGGTTTTCATTTAGGTGGGAGGTATGAAATCAAAGCATTATAAGTTTTTGCTTTTCATCAGGTAAGATCAGTTTCATTTGTTAAAACAATTACAAAGGTATGGGTTTTGCTAGAACATATGGCAACTTACATTGATGAATATAAAAATAAATGAATTTAGTAATAAACTTAACTCCAAATCAAATGGGTTAGTAAAGGTAAAAAAACGGAAGCATTTTTTTTTCACTTGGGGACTTTGAAAAGAATGGAATTTTTATTATATTGTTATGGGAAACATTCTCACGGGGTTTGATTGTTATATTGGTGGGCATGTATTGGGTGATGACACACAATAATCAGTCGTCATTAGAAAAACAACAACAATGAATTTTATTTACGCACGAAGATAATAACACAAAGACGACAAATACACAGAGGACAGATACATACAGCCGAGGCAAACACAGGAAATAACGCAGCTGCACACTTCAGCAAACAATAGTAGCCCACAAATAGTAATCACCTACAGCTTTCAAAGCACTCGTAGCTTAGCTCTAAGCTCTCTCTAGAAAGCTGAACTTATCATTGTTTCCTAGCTTTATCTACCGATTCACCACGACATTCTGGCTACTCCACACACTATACGTCGCTGCTTTCACAGTAGACAGCACAACTCGACACACAGCAGTTCAACATTCTCTTGAGCTAAACACAACGCTGGCACTCCGCCATTGCTTTCGCTGTCCTCTCGAAGACTCGACATTTGTCTTCTCCAGCTTCGCTTCCGGCTCAGTTCAATCAACGAACATTATTTAAATCATATCATCTTCAGCCTGAGTTTGCCAGTCTTTTATATCTCCCCGGAGGTAGGTCCAGAATCTTCTAGGCCAATCAGGGCGCATCTCAGTTTCTATTGGGCGGATCAGGAAAATTCTTGAACTTTCTAATATTATCCATTTTGTCATCAAACTCGCCAAATTCGTCACCAATTCGCCAAATGATCGCCATGCTTGTTGCCAAGCCCTGACATCACTAACTCGGCCCCTCGCTCAGCACGTAACAGTGCTGATCTTAAATTAGTCTTTCTTACCATGACACGGTTCGGGCTGGGAAGTAAATTTACAGGTTTGTAACAATATTATGTGAATTATTGCAGTGCGAATTCCGAATATTTTATTCAATAATAACAGAAATAAATCAGAAAAAAATGTAATATTTTCATACACATGATAAGCAGAACTAATATATAATTTATACAGAAGTTGCTAAAAGTATTTTTAGATTAATGCAAACTAATATTAAATTCGGGTCAGAAAAGCTTTTAAGGAAATTCATAAGAAATTTTATATAATTAAAAGGTAAAATAGAATATATTAAATCGATATTTGCAGTACGGTTTTCAGATAATTTTAAAAGTAAGAGAAAATTGAATATATCTGAAAAATCCAGTTTTTAAAATTGGGAAATAACCGATAACAAGTTGATAAATGAATGAATCATTTTTTTAAATGCAGAATTATAAAGGGCATACAAATATTCGTGGAAATATGAAAACTTATATATAGGATTTGAAAGTTTGAGAAATTTTCAACAGACCATTCACATTTTATTTGCTACAAATCTCTGACGAATGACCGATAACTCATCCATTCCTGATTTATGAAGGAAAAGGACACATTTAGTATAGTTGTGAAATTATATATATTTATTTTTAAGTTTAAAAATGAATTAATTCACTTGATTACCTTTATTCAATAAGATTGACCATACGGATATATTAAGGAAAAGATATGAAAAAATCATATGAGCTATTTGTATTGCCTAGGAAGTTTTAGATCCATAAACTTTCTTAATTTTCTAATATTATGCTATATAAAAAATCCTTTACATGTTTTAATTTGTATATGAAAAAGAAGAATGAAAGTAAATAGAGTTGTATTGTTGTATTAGATAAATGCAGATGAAAATTACTGAGGATTTATCCTTTATTTATTCTAGAAATAAATAATAATGTATGTAGTCGTTCGACTTGAAATCTCGTTTGACCGTGAAGGTTGATATTTTTTGAAAAGTAGAAATATGCATGTTGGACTAAGTGTTTTTGAAATTTTAATTAAAATTCTATTTAATGGAAAATTGGGCAATATTTTTGAGTTTTGCCGCGATTATTTTTCAAAATGCTCTGTATTCCAAATGTTGAGGATCACATTGTCTTTTTTTTTTATAATTTGAGAATGAATGTTCATAAAAAAGAGAAAATCAGAGGAAATATGCACTAAACTGTTTTTTAAAGAATTCAGTATAAAATTTTCTTAAATTTAACATAAATATGCTTACAAAAACTACAACAACAACAACAAAAACTTGAGTGACAGAGTATAGCATTCTCGTAGAAAAAAGTTTTATGAAGGAAAAAGGCCACTGAAACATTGCAAAAACAGTTCCTAATAAGAAATATTTCTATTCCTACCCACTATGCATTATTGACATCAACTTTCTTTGGTAATCTTTAAGTTGTCGAAAACGGAATTGGGAAAAAAAAGTCCATACATAGTAATCCTTGTTCCAGATAATCTAAGATCTTGGAGGAGGACTGAAAAAAGCAAACTATCTTTCAAGGTAGTTCCAACGATGTTTTATCAGATTCTGGTATAGGTACCATACTGGCCAGTATATTCACTCTATACCGTATATATTCTTCAATAAGCTAAACTCTACGTGGTCTTATATTGTCGTCCATCAGTAGAAAATCATTACCAATAGAAACATCATAAGGACAGACACATGGATATAGAATAGCATGCCCATATCTCACACTGTTTTAGATAGCAATTTGGGACACAGTATGGCATAATGTTATGTTTCCTCACACAGTTAATTAAAAATAGCTTAATAATGTAAATGATGAATAGTGTCTCAATAATGGGCAAAGATGCTTTAATATGATCAAAATACATTGTAACAAAGCACAGGCGAATTCTGCACAGTAAGAATACTTACAGTAAATAGAAGTGCATAAGTAGAAAATCGCTATTAAACTGTGCGAGCACTAGACAACATTATTTTAGGACAGAAAATTTGCTGGAATCTTCACTAGCAACTCCCGACTAAACTTCAGTTACTGACTCCTCTAGTCTGCGTTGCTTTCCTTTAATAGCTAGCATGACAAGGCATCGAATGCTTTTAAGCAAACGCCAATATTGAGTTCTAATGAGCTATTGCCAAGATTCTTGAATATTCTGGGTCCTTCATTTTTATCTCCAAGACTGATGGTCACTGATCCAGTGTACATTCAACATCTGTTACAGTTATCTATAAAGTTATCTTTCTTGTTAAAAGAGTTTTTTTCACAAGAAAGTAATATTAAATGCTCGTAAAAATATTATTGCTGAATCTTGAACTGTTGTTAAAATACTGAAAGCTTTTTCCCAATTTTTGAAAACTTCACTGTTAAAAACATCTTTCAGGAAGTTTTAGCATGAAACTTTACTAAAACGCATATTAAATAAAGATAAGTCCTGCTTCTAAATATTTTTGATCACAATACGGATTCTTGAAGTTATGTGATGTTATTTATAAGTTCTCTATTACTTCAAATATTTACGATATTAGAAAATATCATAATTTAGACATTGAAAGAAATAATAAAAATTTTGAAATTACAAAAAAATATATACTCAATTAAAATTAAAAAAAAAATATATCAATAATTGTATAAACTTATGGAATTTATTATAAAACTATTTAAAATTTCTACGCCTTCATTTATTTATACATTATTTAAAGAATACAGTGAAAGTCTATTTAAAAATGCAATATATATTTTTATATCATTAAGTAATACACCAATCTGTTGAATACTGTTGAAATGTTTTTATAAATTTCATGAAAAAGTTATGAATTTATTAATAAATTTCGTCAAAAATATATCAATAATTGTATAAACTTATGGGATTTATTACAAAACTATTTAAAATTTCTACTACTTCAATTATTTATACATTATTTAAAGAATACAGTGAAAGTCTATTTAAGAATACAATTTATATTTTTATATCATTAAACAATATATCAATCTATTGAATCATGTTTAAATAAATTTTACAAATTTTATAAAAAATCTATACATTTATCAATAAATTTCGGAAATCAACAATTTTTTCTATAAAAAAAAGGAAGAAGAATTAACATTTACAGAAATATTGATAATACTCTATCTTCTTTTCAAGTAATTTATTCAAATACCACAAAAGCAAAATGAGCTATAAATGAGAAATCCTTTTGAGGTTTTTTTTAAACCTTCAAAACTAAATGAGTAAATAAAATAATAAAACAAGTGCAAACGATTTTAAAACATTGTAATTTTTAAAACTAATTTGTTTAGATATATTAATAATTAAATTATCCTGAACTGAATAGCTTAGTAAAATCTTCTGAAAAGTGTTTCAATAAAAAAAATTAAAACTCATTAAATATGAAGAATTTTCTAAAGAAAAAGTTTTGAATAGACATGTTAAAAACCTAACAAATGATTCAACCTTTTTACTAAATAAATTTATTAAATTTTCTTGTAAACATAACTAAATATACATAACTATTTTTCTTGTTTATTTACTTTTTTTGTAAAAACAAATTAATTATAAAATTTGAGTTTGCGCTTGATGAAATTTATTTTTCTGAAAGAGTAAATTAAATCATATGATGCTTAATTTAAGCTAAAAAAACTAAAGCATTGTTTTTGGAGCTCATGGGAATTTAATTTCACCGTTAAACTCATTATTCAAATTAGTCTTTTCGAAGCTTGAGAAAGTTATTAAGGGCAATCTGAGTCTTTGAGATAAAAAAAGAAACTTTTTATATACTTCCAATTTATTTAAAAGAGGAGATAAGTCGATTAATTAGAAATACAAAGGTTAAAAAAATTAGTTTGTAAAAAATACACGTATTTTCAAAAAAAGCTTTAATAGCAATATTTAACTAGGATCTATCTGAAGTGGGTTCAAGGAATCAGTAGAATGATAAGTTATTAAAAGATTAAAAGCTATTTTAAGAATTTAAGTCGAACTTTATGTTCTTAAAATACAATTATATATATTTTTTACAATTTTTTTTGTTTCTTTTGTGAACTATAGTGGATTTAATTCCTTTCAGAAAAAAATAAGAATCTTACTGCTTGCTTATTGCTGTTCGGATTTAACTTATCTTTTAAGAGAATGGGGAAGTATCACTAATTTATACTGTACTTTAATTCTGAACTTAATTAAGTAAGTTTGTATCATCTGATTGCATATAAAGAAGGTGTTACATTTTATGATTTGCTTCTGATTTAAAAATTGTATAATTGATTTAATAAAGTAATTTCACTTCGCTCACATGAAATATTTCATTTTTTTATTATTCATAATTTATTTAGAGTTCTAAATTTGTAGCTTCCATTCTATTAGTAATCATAACTGATTGATGATGTAGAGATAGCGCTTTCTGAAGCCGTGTGGCTCTATTATCCAGTTCAAATCCGTCGACGGCATGCACTACATGTTGTTAGATGTATTTATAATATTATTCTAAAATTCTGAGTGTAAAGCGCATACGAATAAAAAAAGTTACCCTAATTCGGATTTTCTACTAGAACCCTCAAATTTAAAATGACTAGTTTTAATGAATTTAATTTAATTAAATTTTTGTTGGAATAAAAAAAAAACGATTTCTTAAAAAAGGCTTCATGATAACTAAGTATATTGTTACGTTTTTAGCGTAGCGGTTTCGGATTGAATGGACTTTACTTGAGGACAGCACAAACAAATTTATTTACAGCTATTTACAAGTATTTATAGGATGACTCGTTAAAGTAAAACTTAAGATAAAAACAGTCCAGTAGTCAACAGTCACTTACAGCGTAAATACAAGCCGTACGCACGGTAAAAACAGACTGCAAAATAGCTATCGCATAGCACAGTAAACAGTAAATCACAGCGAGCTCAATAATAAAACGTTAACAGCAAACGCAAACACAGCTCCCTAATCCGCTAGTCCAGTGAGACCCTTCTCTTCCGAGAGAGAGGAACTAACTCAATCCCTCCGGCTACTCGTCCCTTATATAGCCGAGGAAGCGCGTGCCCCGAAACATGAGTAGCTTCTCAAAATAACGCGCGAGATACAGCGGCTACTAGACTATTCCTTTCGCCAAACTAATCAAGCTGGCGCGAAGCTCCTCTCCAAACGTCGCCATTTTTGGCTCGTTTTTGCAGCACTCATCCTCTTGTAACAACATATATAATGAAATCTATGTTCGAAAATTCTTTATTTTTAAGTCCTTAACCAGTTTAAACCGATTTGAAACAATTGCGACCTTTTTTATCCCACCCATTCTCTCTCTTTCTCTCGGCTTTAAAAATAACGATAACGAAATAATGAAGCTGCATTAATACACACAAGTGATGATAATGAAAGTGCTTTAATGTAAAATGAAAAATTTGACTTTCTTTTTAAAACATGTTTTATTTTTGAGTACATAAATTTTACATTTTTTCTATTACCATTTGCTGCTTTCGTCAATTTCAAACATAAGATATAAACAGCAAATGTCTAACAAAAATTTAATTCCACTTAAATATTATTAATTTAAACCTCATTGTAATTTGTATAACTATACCAACTGCAGTCATTTATTTCTCAAAAATTATTATACAGAATCAGTGAGCAGACGATTTCAAATATAAACTGAAGATATTTGTAATGTACAAGTTAAAATGCTGTAACACTAACAGAAAAGTTGCAATTGAATTCAAAGCTACATAATAAATCAGAAGAAAAGTTGTATTTCCAATTATTTCAGATTTATTTCAATTCAGATTTTAAGAATCTTCCGCCAAGTATTCAATCTGGAATTCCACGTTCAGCAGTCTATAATTAAAACCTGAATTCTGAGTAGTCAGTAGATGAAGCATAGAGCGCTTTGATTTTGCTTATTTGGTATTCAGATTTCCAAAATACATTAAAAGTATTTCATAAGTATATAAAAGGCCATGAGAGACTTATTACGAATTTTAATATTGCTTTTGTTTACTATAAGTGTCCGGATAAGGAAGATAATTTTACATTATCGGCTGTTGAATAGATGCATTAAAAAGGATATCCATCATTAGCAATAAATTTGGTAAAAAATATGTAGATTCCAAGATATTCATGTGATGGCCATATCTCATTAGTATTTGAATTTCAGTTTTTGTTCTAAAATTATCTTTGTCCCGTCATAGAAAATATAAAAGCAGAAAAACAATCATAAGACATGGTAGAGTAATTGAATTGAGCTAGGGTAGTTGAGTGAAGTTTCTCTTTGACTGCTTTATGCTATTATAATTGTTTATTCCCTGTCTGCTGCTTATGTGTACTGTAAGTTTACTTTCTATTTTATGTATGATTCGTCTTCGTTTTTATTACTATGTATTCATGTGGGAAAAACATAACTTAGAAAATGTTGCTTTATTGAGTCTTTAGTAACAAGGATTAAAATTTTTTAATTTCTTTATTATATTTTATTTTGGTACTTTACCGTCAACCGGGTGCAAGTAACCCCCCCCCCCCCCAAATAATGTAGAATTCCGCCAAATTTCTTACATCGAATTTAAAGCAAATAATAATAATAATAATAATAATAATAATAATCTTCAAACAATGTAGAATTCCACCAAATTTCTTCGGAGATATTTCGCTTGCCCTCGGATAACAGAAAATTACCTTTATTTTAATTTAAAAGTACTCCAGAATTAATCAGAAAGATCGTTTAATTTACAATGTTTAATTTTAAATGCATCAAAATCCAAGGAAATAAACAGAATAGTTTGAAATAAGTGGTCGAAAACATGTTAAGCATTACTCATTTGGTCATGGAGAAACAAAAATTTTTGGCGGGAAAGTTACTTTTTAATTAATAAAAAATTAACCACTTAGTTAACCGGAATAAATAGTAGCCTAGGTTCTTCTGTAGACTATAACCTATATCTGTGCTAAATTTCATCTAATTTCATTCAGCCATTCTAGCGTGATTGACTAACATCATCCATCCATCAAAACTTCCACATTTATAATAGTAGTATAGATTTGTTTGCTGTTTATATTTCAGAAATAATTTGCATTAAAAATTATTGTTCATTTGTCGAAAACATTAAGCAATTCGAGCAATAATTCTACCGCCTTTACATATATTTTTCCAAAGAACGTTCATTCGCTCTGCAGTCTTGCTGCTTTTCTATTTCGCTAGCCTTTTAAAGAAATTAAGGCTGTTTAATAGAATTTTCTTTCAGGTACCAAAGAAAGCTTTTATCTGAAAGTTTCCCTTTGCAAAGATTGAAAATTTAATTCTTGAAAAGAAAAAGAAATCCTGCTATTTTAGATTTCTCTGGGGAAAGTCTTTCTTAAATACATGTAAAGTTTAATGTCAACAGAGGAACGATCGATTTTTTTTACATTCGTATTCGACGTCGAAGCGAATCAGCAAATGAGTTTACTTTAATTTTAAATAAGTCAGTTAAAAATCCTTTGAATTATACATTTTTTGATTCATATTTATACATGGTTTAAAACGCAATTAAATAAACAAATCTTTGTTCATCTGACTAAGTCACATTTTTAAAACTAATAAAACATTAACCCATTTTCTTGCGTGGAAACGAATAAGTAAGAATAAGGTATCTACATAAATTACAGTCGTTTTCTATGAACGAGTCTTATTCTATAAACAATTTTTTATAAAGGGATAGAAAAATTAAGTAAAATTAAATTAATATTACGTAAGTAACGGTATAAATGAAGGATAGATGGTGCTTGTTTCCTATTTATGAAATATCGCCATCTTCTTTTCAAAATCAAGTAAATGGCCTCATCGTCAGGCTTAATATAAGTTGTTCCACTTTAGCCTATGTAGATAATAGATGTTACAGGCTACAAACTCCTTAAAATTTCCTTCTTGACATAAAAAATCTTTATTTAATGGCATAGGAAGTTTATGGGTATTGTGTTTTCTCTACAGCACAGTTAGAATATATTTAAAATATTTAAAGAAGAAATATAATAGATTTGAAAGGAAGGTGTACTTAGAACTCCAGTGACAGTCTAACGGAAAGTAAATATTGCCAGCGCAGTTATTATAGTGACGGAAAAAATCACCTAATACATTAAGATAATATAATGATTTAAACTGTAGGGAAACCTATGCCATTAACAAAGCATTGTCTGTTGAAGCTTTATACAAATTTGGACGGAATGTTCAGAAACCTGAAGCAAAATCTGATAACGGAATGTTGCCCAAAATCAATTCTACTAATTTTCTATTTAAACTACATGGAAACCTATGCCCTTGACTAAGTATTGTATGTTGAAGCTTAATACAAATTTGGACGGTATGTTCTCAAATCTGAAGTAAAATCTGATAACGGAATGTTGCTCAAAATCAATTCTACTAATTTTCTATTTAAACTACATGGAAACCTATGCCCTTGACAAAATATTGTCTGTTAAAGCTTAATACAAATTTGGAAGGTATGTTCTCAAATCTGAAGTAAAA